>CAJUYI010005571.1:207-15450 GCA_910591695.1 Galerucella pusilla
TCGGGTCAGTGGGTGCCTACCCTAACAAGTTTTTTGCGATTCAAGGTACCCAGTATTCCATTCCAAGAGAAAAACAGCACTGAACAACCAATCGGAAGAGCAAAAGGAGTTGAAGAACTCACATTAGAATCAGAAAAATAAATTTTTCCACTAATATAATTTTGAGAAAATAATAGATAAACTGAGCCAGTGGCTCGAAAACATATGGAGCTCTGAACACGTATTTTGATGTGACATTTAACGTTTGAATCGACGTTCTGACATCTGTCAAAAGTATGTCTTCAATACGCATCAAAATATCCATCTCAATTGAATAGTTATTCAGTTGGCACAAACTAAGTTTTCCAGATAACTACATTAAATGATACAATCTCAAAATTGTCATACTCGTGTCCTCAACTCATCTATTATATCAGACAATCACTTCTTACCTCAAACGATCACAGATTAACCTGCCAGCTTCCGCTACGCGAACTTTTTCCGACCTCTATAATTCCGGATTGCTAATTTTTCTTTCTAAAGTACTCGTAGACTCGATCCCGCTATCCTCGTCCCCACTATCTAACAAACTCGCCTCTCCTCTCACTACCTCGACTTTTAATTTACACTTATCGTCATTTTCGTTTTTGATAAAACTTCTTTCTATTAAATCAGCGTCCGATCGAGAAAGATCTTCCACTATACTAAGCGGTATTTTAGGCAGAACCTCTATTTTAAAACATGTTTCGTCTAAAATCGGACTAAGGGGTTTGTAAGGTAGAGCCTCGAAAGATACGTTTTTAACCAAAGACGCATCGGGTGGTGTTTCAACGTGTTGCACGAAAAACCTACTTTTACCGAACGTGGTGAAAGTGGGTTTTTCTCGAATAACAGGTTCTACCGTTGGTTCGATGGTAAACATTTTTTCCGAACTAAACGCGCTTGGACTGGGCGGTAAATCTAACTTCAATAACTTCTTGGTGTGTCTAAGACCTCCTAAAGATTCACTACTACCCGACGAAGGTAGTTTCTTTCTGTTAACTACATCGGATGCTAGTTGTTTTAGAGTCGGTACTGAGATATGTGCACCGGTGAATTCGTTTAAATCGACGGTACTTCCTGGAGTTATGTCTTCCACTCCGCTGTCTGGGGTAGCGTTGTCGAACGTCCAAGTACTGTTCCCTGGGAAAAATTGGGAACTTAAATTGTTGGTTTGGAACGGTTGGTTGGAGCTGGTCATGAAAAAATCATCGACCAAGTTCGTACTAGTGGGATTATCTGAAATTGAAAAGAAAAACATTGTCAAAATAACATTCAATGACGATCTAACTTCAATATTGGGATACAGGATACAGAAGACAAAGGATTATCATAATGCACTGAGCTTTTCTGTAATCAGTTCGAAAATGGTGTGGGAATGCCTAGACAAACTCAATGAACTAGGCGAGAACAATATGGATTCCTGGGGGCCTATTCTCGTATGTCGAATGACATTTGTCGTATTCGACATATGTCGATAGAAATTGTCGCACAACATTGGCATCTGGCATTCTCAAATGGGATCGACGTCTAAATCGCATGAGATAAATTTTGTCGAATAACATGAACTGGCAACACCGAAATTTCGGTATTATATCGTGTTCCATGTCACTTATCTTGTAAAGTTGTAAAATAATGAAATTACAGTAGTAGTTATATGATCTGTGATGACAGTAATGATTTGGTTATTTGTTAGAAGTTAGAATGTACAATGTACTTACTCGAATGTAGAACAAGATAAACATGGAAAGTGAAACCAAAAAAAAATTATCGCACCCAAAATCAAAAACGAACCTTAATAAATTTAATGCAAGAAAAAGAAAATGAGCCTCTTTTATCTAGAAAATTTTCAAGAGATAATGCACTTGTACGATTCTCTTGTTCTATTAAGGGTTCTAGAATAATGATTAGCTCTCTAGCTAATTCTTTAGTTAATCTGAACGTTTTAATTAACTTTCTGTCAGATGAAAATGTAAAAGCGCTTCTATATATTCCTCGTCTCTCTCGAGGCCGCTGATACATTTCTTGATTTTCTAAATTTTCAATAGCAATTAATAAAGCTGCCATTTTCTCTCTACAAAAATTTCTGAAACAGAACCTAACAAAAGTATTAAACAATGTTTTGAGTGTTTTCACTTTTGACATGTATAACGTTAACCTATAAATTTCGCAAGTAATGAAATTCTCGCATTCGACATAAATTGTCGACTGCCTTTGACCATTCTACAATTTGTCTATCAAAAATTTGCGAAGGCGACATTTGAGAATAAGAATATCCAGATTTTATTCGACAAAGAGGATTTCTCGCATGCGACAAAATATGTCACGGTTTGAGAATAGGGTCCCAGGACAGACTGGAATAGGAGGAAATGAAATAGCAGATGAAGAGTGGGACTGAAATACCTTTCTGGGGGCCTGAACCCTTTTGCGGAATCAGCCCCAATGTAATATTGGAAGAAATAAGTAAAGCCGAGAAAAAGGAAAGATCTAGTAGGGCTTATACAATCAATAGCTATTTGTGTATTAAGAGTGTATTTACTGATGTTAATATCATTTTTTACTTGCAAAGTGCTTCGAAGCATCGAATATTGTGACCGCAAGGTTGAAGATTTTAGAATTTTGGATTTTTCGCCAAAATAAGTCAGCAATACATTCTCCGAATATTTTTTAATTTTCTTTTAGCGGCACCAATCCATGAAAATATTGTATCGTTTTTCGTATTTACCTCTGGATTTAGTTGGCAGCAGATTAAGAGTAATATTTTTAGCAAAATCTGCTATATTTGGAGGTGTGTTTGAAAATTCACTGCCACTATCTATTTTTCAAATAGCTATTTATAAACAGACAACTTTTTTATAAACTAAAAATGAAATAATGACGTTTCATTAATTCCATAGCCTACTATTTTCACAAAATAGTAGGTAGGTACTTAAATATGCAATCACTGTTGCATCTAGGTGTATAATGCATTGCCTACCTTCTGACTGTTATATTTCTACTACGTAAACTTGTCCGTATAAATAAATACTATGAAAATAGGAATCGGCAAAAACGATCAAGAAAATTGTCAATCTTAACAACGTTATATTTGTAATAAGTTGTAAATATTAATTTTTATCTTGAACTAAGAAATAAATCCTTCACTGTAGTATTATATTATATAACATCAATGTATGAGGTTTAAATTATTTTATAATTTCAATAAAATTAAACATATAAAATATACACCTCCATCTATTTGTTGGTAGCGTAACCTGCAGCGTTGTAAATCCAGTACCTTGTATACATTGTAGATGTCAGTCAAATTATATAGGAATATTTATTAATTTCGTTCGAAATATCTTCAAATATTAATATTTCAACTAAAATATTTGGACTGCTCTACATTTTGTTTTAATCTATCTATTATTTACTACCTTTCTTTAGTTTATTGTAAATGAAAACAGGCGAGCGGAAAAGTACGCTCTAGAGCGTAAATAATGTCAATTATAACAGATCGCGGAAAACATCAACTTTGCGGTTAGATTTGAGTGTGCAAAAGTCTACTTTGGGTAGTGATCGTAGGAAAAGACTCTTCTGGGTGACTACAACCTGTTAAGATCAAATGAATGCATAAGTCAAAGTAAAACTGCGCTAAGAGTTTTAACAGGAATCCTAACGGGACCTTGTCTCCTGAATGGGCACCTGAAAAAGCTCAAAATAGGGGAGGAAGAAGAATGCAGATTTTGTGGCATGGAAGAAGAAACCTCCATCCACATACTTTTCAACTGCACAGCACTTCAGAATCCTAGAGATTACCTGGGAGATTACTGGATAGAAGAGGAACATTTACCCAAGTTGAAGCCTGCAGACATCCCGAAATTCCTCCGGGAAATAGGACTAAAGGAGCTACTAGTTTCTGAGACTCTCCTCAGAAACTGAGTAGAAGTAAGGGGGCACAATATATCTTCTAAATCTCAATTTTTTTTTATATTCTCAATATACAATGTAGAAACCAGTTCGGGAAAGTTATTATCTCTAGGAAATCAGAAATTATTTATTATAATTACCAGAAAACACTTTGAATTCAGGTTGTTTCCATGCATCTGGTGTCGGTAATACTGGACTTTCAGGCTCCTTCGGATATTCGTATATACAGTGGTATTTTTGCTTTTTGAACCAAACTCCTTTCGGTTTTTTCTGAAAATAAAAAAATACACTTCCATCTTTTTCGACGAAAATAGTACAACTATTTACATACCTCTTCCCTTTTCTTTGGAGTCTTCTCTGGTGATCGCAAAGCCGATTTACTTGGCATAGCGAATTTATCCCATGCCGATGGTACAAATTCGGGTGATTCTTCTTCATCGCTGAAATTACTGCTCAAATCGCTCTCCTCATAATTATCTTCAACTATTCCCTCCATCGGAGTAACACTTTCCAGCTAAAACATTCCAAATAAGATAATTAATATCTTCACATACCAGTAGAATAATTAGCAATAGATATTACACACCGAGGTGGGAAGAGTGGGAAACTTCCTACCGAGGTTTGTATACTTTTTTATTCACAACCATCATATCCCGATCAAAAATAATAAATGTTTGTTTCGTTCTGAACACGCGTAAAATATTACATTTGACAACTACTGTCACCAATATAAATAAATGCCAGATAAAGTCGGATGGATATTAAGTTCGCGAATAATAAATCAAGAAAAATGTCCTCCGATGAAGAATTGATGGATTACACCCCTCCAGAAATAGGTTTTATAATATTTATCAATGTGTTATATTTTTAAATATAAAAAATATTCCTATAAAATAGATTAACGATCACATTATTTTAGAGGGTGGAAAGAGAGGGCGGGAAGTGATCGATGGGAGACATTGGTATGCTAGCCAATAAAAAGCTTTACAAAAAATATTTTTTTATAAGGTGACAACTTGAGCAGAACCGAATATGTCACATAACTTAGTCCAATGTCACTTTTCTCTACACATATTTTTGGTAAAATAAGATCATAAGTCCTTGATTACTCGATGCAAGATGATCCTTACTCTTAGAAGCTCCTCCAATCGGAAAAAAAGCATAAAAAAATGTAAGTGGTAATTTCATATTTTATTTCAACCAAGTTGTTCTTTAATAAAAAGTGTTATACGATTAGCTTATCTAAATGTTGTTATTCAAATGTATCTTCATTTAAAATAATTTGTTTTCTTCCAAGATCACAGCATTATACTCGTGTATTTATCAACTGTAATCAGTAATATCTAATAATTGTTGTCTCTTTAAACTATAAGTCAACTTATTACTTACGTAACAAGATATTTTTTTTACCCATCCAATCTTTACTAACCCAAGTACCACTCACGTGTAAGTTACTGACCTGCCTTTTAGCAGATTCAGCTTCCCTACTTTACCATAATAATGGTGCAGTATTACCTTTAGGAACATCTATGATACTGTGTATTTATTGTTTGGAAAAAAAAATCATTTTTCATGCAATTTTCAATAAAAACTACTTACCACATCTTGTGGTGCTGCTCTTAGTGCCTTCAGATACTCCTCATGTTCTCCTTCCTAATTGTTAGAAACACATTATAGATTTATTTACAAACATGCCATTTAGTACACACGCTAGCTTTATTAGTAGTCACTATCAAAATATATGTTACAAAAGGCGGAAGATTTATTTTACTTCTTCTTCCGTGTAAAAATAAAAATATCTAAATATATACTGATAAATATTTGAATTTTAATATTACTTTAGGTGCCATCTAACATTAATTTTCTACCGATTTTTTATCTTTCTTTACTAAAATAGGAGATAACAGTTGATAAGATAAGAAAATAAAAATTAATACGCATTTGGAAGCTTCTACAAGCTGAGAGAGATATGATAATTTTATGCTTTTTGCATTGTGTTAATTTGTCAAAAAATTCCAATTTCATGGAAAAAATATGCACAGTTGCAGTAAGAGTATTTTCGGAAGAGATAATTTTAAAGTAAAATGTATCCAGTGTCATTTGAATTAATTAGTAATTTAGATCAAGTTTCATCTAAAAAACGGTTAAAGAAAATGACAGATCATTAAATAAATAACATGGCCGCAAAAACTTAATATCTCAATATATATAAATTACTTGTCACGTGTTTGTCCGCGATGGACTCCTAAACTACTTTAACGATTTCATTCAAATTTGTACACCGTGTGCAGTTTCATACAACTTGAAAGATAGGATAGCTTACATCTCAATTTATGATCACAATATTATTTTATTCCAAATTATGTATTTGTCTTCATCTGTTAGCTCCAAACGATTCTAATACTAGTCTTACATTACAGACTTTTTAAATAAATTGCTAGCAATTTAATTGCTGGAATTGCGCATGATGACAGTCTCTATAGGGGCCCACTCACTAGGAAGGAAGAATGCGCAGTTAAGTATCTGCATGTTGGCTGTGAAGTGAACGTGTACTTTTATATTTCCCGCACACAGACACTTTTGCTTGTTGAGTGAGGATGTGTGACAAGCGTGACATGACGTCGAAAAACGATTTTATGTTAATGGCAGTGGCGTGTGTAGTTATTAAGGAAAAGTGTATTATTAAACGGAAACCTCGGTCAAAATGGGTGAAGACTTGGTTACAAAAACGGGCTACGTATTCTCATATTAATCTATTGGAGGAATTGCAACTGGATCCTTCAGATTGGCATAATTACTTGAGAATGAATCAAGACACGTAGGTACTTATCTCTAGTAGCTCCTTTAATACAAAAAGAAAACACTCGTATGCGGCAAGCTATAACGCCACATGAAAGACTCATAGCTACATTACAATTTTTGGCAACTGGATAACTTCTGTAAAGTTCTAGAAATTCATTTTTTTTTAATTTCTTGGGAAATTAAACCACAATATTTTTAAATTCTTTATTTCAACGTTTCGGTAGCGTTCCAGCTACCGTTGTCAAGAAAAAATAAGTAAAAATTAATTTTTATCCCTAACTGACACAACATAAATTATTTTGAAGTTTAAGACTGCAAAATTTTGTTATCAAATTTTTATTAAGGTCCATTTATAGTAGATCATATCTGTGGCAAAATGTGAAATGAAATATTTCATTTTATGACATTCCAACGATATGATAGTCCACTAGAAATGGAATCCAGTGAAGTGCATCATAAGTTTTTATCCAGGTTTTCTTATGATTTATAATTTGAATAGTTGTTAATCGATACACATTTCAATACACAAAATCACAAAACTGAGTATACATATTTCAAAAACTTAAATATTCATACACAAAAAACTATCAAGAAACGCGTTTTATTAACAACATTTCCAATATAAGCGAAAAAACGCGCTATCCCAATAAAAACCGTTCCTGGAACGTACACTTCACTGGATTCCATTTCTAGTAGACTATCATATCGTTGGAATGTCATAAAATGAAATACTTCATTTCACATTTTGCCACAGATATGATCTACTATGAGTGGACCTTAATAAAAATTTGATAACAAAATTTTGCAGTCTTAAACTTCAAAATAATTTTTGATTGTCTAGTTGTCAAATTGTTTCTGTTGTGTCAGTTAGGGATAAAAATTAATTTCTACTTATTTTTTCTTGACAACGGTAGCTGGAACGCTACCGAAACGTTGAAATAAAGAATTTAAAAATATTGTGGTTTAATTTCCCAAGAAATTAAAAAAAGAATGAATAATATATATACCACAAGGAACATACAGAAGATTTCTAGAAATTCAGTTTTGAAATCTTTCGACATTACTCTTAGATCATTCATTTTTTGGAAAAAATGGTGTTATAGAAATACTGAACCCGACACAGTACTGGTAAAAATATGAAACGTGCACAGACTTTTGCACATACACTTTCGTTCTTCCCCGTACGATGAGCACTGCACACGCTAAAAGTCAAAACTATCCTGATTCCGACCAAAAGCGGATTGCGCATTCCAAATTTCGAACGGCGGTAAGCCATACACATTTTCACTGTACCCCGTAACACGCGCATTCAAGCCTTCGCGCTTCCTTCATAGTGAGTGGGCCCCTTTTGAATCACTTATTTTTACATCAAATTACATTTATTTTAATAAACATAAAAGTGAAAAAATAACAGTACGTAATCTTAGCTCAAACAATGATAAGAAGTGAGTGACGTCACTCCTTTGTAAACATCATTCAACATCTTGTATATCGCACAAATTCCATTGTAGTTCGTTCGGTGAATCTTTTCCCATGTATGGAATTATTCACATACTACTTTTTGTAGTACGTCTCTTTCCTACTCACAGAATCTTAACCCCCGAAATGAAACCGTTTGTTCCATTACAACATAATATAACAAACAGAGATAGCCATATGATGAATGTCGACGATAAGTTTAACGCGAATTTGTACGCTGACAGATCAAAGACTTTGTTTACATTTTTACTCATTTTTTTGCTCCTTGCATATGAATTTAATTAAAAAACACTTGTTATAACGACTTACTTACACCCGAGTGTTCGAATTATTGTGGTAAGTAAACATTATTTATCTACTTATTATTCATTTACTTCGCAATGAAAACTAACCTTAAATTGACATTTCATCATAGTTATGGATAGAATTCCATCAAACTGAATTGTATGAAACATATTTTGCTGGGACTACCGCCATATCAATGTGAATTCAACGCTATTGAATCAATTTGGTCAAATTGCAAGTCATATTACAATAAATATATTGGTAAAGATAAGTATTCAGATAGATCTGTTATAAATATGTGGAAAGGGCACTGCAACAATGTCATCAACAAATTTAGGAAAACTGTGTTAGGCATACTCATGAAATAATAGAAAAGTGGTATGCCCCAGAGCAAAATATAGTTGATATTAGCATTCAACCAATTACCATAGATATAAATACTGATTCTATGGGGAAAATTAAATGAAATTTATTGTATATACTTATGAGTCTTAAATATACATATTTAAAATATTTATTATTTATTTTGACAATCCTAAAGATTTCTATTTTTCATTGTTGAACCGTATGGGTGGGACGGCTCAATAGTAATGGTTGCCAGCCATCACTAAAAAGGCAATTATGATTTGCAAAGTTTCTACTGAGGAAATTGTTATTAATTCTAACTCTTATGCAAGTAAATTTGCGGAATAACCCTATAAAACTATGGAATACTAACTGTTTTTTCAAACTAAAGGTTTAGGTAGCATATCGGTAAATGGCTGTGAAATATTCACAAATATCTAGCTTCAATAATAAATAACGCACACCGTCATTTTAGCCACATCCTAATTGTAACATCAATCTACGACCTACGTGTAATTTAATGTATTGATGTATTGCGTTTGTATATGAATGATGACGCATGGGAAAAGATTCACCGAACCAACTGTATTTGCATTGTAAAAGAACCACGAAGAAATATTACGTTATCCAACAAGCTCAATAGTTCAAATATTCCAATAATCGACTTGTTGACGCTGGGAGTGTTTCGGCGCGTTCTGCAGAGCACGCGCCGAACTTTTTTCGAGTAATGTCGGTAAAAGCTATTTGCTCAAAGGGTACATATTTTTATTTATATCCACGAAGAAAAAAACAATAACAGTACTTAATCGAACAAAAAAACACTTACCCTCCAGATAAATTCTCCGCTAGAGCTCGACCTTGAATCCGATCCGCTTTCCCAGCCTTGTTCGTCGTTATTTTCGCTAAACGAAGTTGACATCATTTGACTATCACCCGGTCCAGTGAATCTAATGTCGGTCAAAATACCGTAGATACTATCGTCTTCTTCTTTATCCATAGGTTCGTATGTGTCGATGTAAGTATGATCTTTGTCCGATACATCAGATTCCAAACGATTTTTACTGTTCTCCTTATTGACAATATTCACGTAATCATCGACTTCTTCGTTAAGGTTTTCATACAATTTCTTGTCTTTTTCTTCATCTTTAATAATTTCTGTTTCTTCTTCAACATTTACGTGCGGTTGAATGTTTTCTTTATCGGAAGCATCTACAGAACTTGTATCTTCTTCTAATTCCGGTTTGATTACAGAAATCTTGTCTTGTTCTAAAGACACGGTGGGTAATTCCATTACATCAGGATGGTCTTTAGTAAAAGTGACATTTAACTGTTCGCTAACATCTTCCTCTTCTTCGATCAAATCTTCTCTGGGTATTTCGATATTTTCTACATCACAGATCTTTTGATCACAGTCAGAATAACTTTTAATTTGTGGTTCTTCTTTTGTGGACATTGAATGAGAGTTACTCAAGGTAAGTTGGTTGTAGTTGAGAAGTGAAGCTGGAAGTTGTTTCCAAGGGTCTTCTTCTGGAGACGGCAAATGCACTCCCTAAAAATGAAGAAAAAGAAAAGTGAGTCTTATAAGAATTTTTCAAATCCAAAATACTTACAGCCGAATATTTTCGTTCTGTCGACAAGAAATTATGTGATTTGGTCTTGATACTTTCTATTTCTTCACCACCATCATTTTTGTCTGCATTTACATCATCCTTTGTTTCTTCAAGACTTTTCGCGTTAAAAATATTGTCAGCATCTTTTTCCAAATCGGTTTGACCGCAAACTAAATCTTCCAGATTGAATAGAGTGTCATTGGAGCAACAAGAATCCTGACTAGGTGTATGCCTATTGAAAGTACCTCGCAAAGGACTTTCTAGTGTATGCGCAGAAGTAGTTTCATTATCGATTGTGAGTGTATCGGTATCGGTGCGACCCGACCAATCTGTTTCTACTTCTCGTTCTTGTCTATAACATAATTAAATTTAGATTTTAATTAGTTGAAATTATAGAATTAGTTACTAACCTTGGTGTATTTGTACCAGACGCATCTTCAATAAAACTTTCCTCCGGTATTGGAGATAAAACCTTGTAAGTTAGGAACACTTCATTTTTTTCTGACATATCGAAATCATCTTCCTCTCTAACGCGTTCGGTATTATTTCCCTACGACAAAGAAAAACTTTTTCATTTCAAATATTGTATAGAGAACAAGGGAAAACTCTCTATGATAGGCGGGTTTTTGCGATGCGCCAACTTAAACTCCAATTCAGTGACAAAAACGGAACTCTGGCAACGCCATTTTCCTGCCCCCTGACCCTTCGCTGGCGACTGACTGCCGGCATTACACATTGACCACGGAAAAACAAGTGGTTTCCAAAAAAGCAGTTGCATAAAAAGAACTCAAACATTACAGACAATAAACGTGAGTATAATCTATTTCAATAATTTCATCAAATCCATTTAAATAAGTTAATTTTGTTAGTTTTAGTTGAATAAAATAACGTGTATTCTTCATACAATTTAATACATGCGACAGTTTTATTTCAAAAAGGCTAAACAACAAAACAACGATCCGATCCGATTCGCGTAGTGGACGATTACCTTAATTGTGAGTTGATAGGTGCGTTATTTGGAATAAGATCTCAACTCACTTGTTAATGTGATATGGGATAAATTGATGTGAGTAAGCACCAAAAAGAACATCTAGTGAATTATTGTTTGGCAAGTTTATCTGAAGCTACAGGGCATCGGTAAAAGGCGAGGAAACATGGCGGTATCTGTAACGTACAAATGGCGTACGGTACCTATTTTACCAAGTAAAACTGAAAATACAAAGGTCACTGACAATACCAACGCTACTGGATAAATCAATATTGCTGGTCAGGCTTTTCGATCACCAATTATGTAATTCGGAGGATGGGGTCATTATGGTTTTCGCACAACCCTGCCAGAGCTTGAGGAAGCCCATAGCAACTTTGGAAAAGTGTATCTTTCAATATTCATAAATTGGAAAAATAATGTTGATAGACAAAATCCAAGGAAAAAAGCACATTAAAGAGTTAACGTTTAATTATATTGTTAATAATAAAAATTCCCTTTTCTAATTCTTATCATTACATACTTAGCACTTTAGCTTTTTCATAGTTAAGCGTGGCAATATCGAATGTACATTTATTGTTTTTTTTTGTAATATTTGAGTTGTTTTGTGTGTTGTCGAGGATTCTTTTGTGTTTTGTGTATTTTTTAGGAAACTTGAAGAGTTTTTGAATAGTTTTTATAGAATTTGATAGATTTTTATTGTTGTACGAGTATTTTTATGTGCTATAGCATGTGAAGATGTAAATATTTTGTCTTTACATTGATTCTCACCTGAGCATGTGGCAATTTACTCAATAGTTCGTTCCGAATTGCAGACATGATTTCATCATCAATGCCGAATCCAATGTAACTGTCAGTACTGGGAGATTGCAATTGAATGTCCCCACTAAGTTCATTTGTTGGTTGGGGATGTAAGAACCAACCCCCACCGTTTTCGAAACTGCCTTCGTCTAGATCTGAAAAATAAATAAAAATAGAAACAAAAAGTTGTAGACAAAAACGAAAAAATTTAAGAAGCGGTAAACTAGCTTTAAATCTAACAATAGTTTGAGATCTACAGCTTGTCAACGGATGGAGTATCCTATAGGTTAGAATTTAAGTGCCTCGACAACTATGGCCATTGGCACTGTACAAAAGAGATATTATAAATAATACATACACTATCTTAAGACATAGAACATGTAAAATACTCGGTAAAATATCAATCTAGTTTATATTTTGTGGTAGAGGTTAGTTCTTTGGGGAATTTCAATGTCTTTGGGATGTCAGCGGTGCAGTTTAGAAGCTCTCTCAGGTTTGGTCTTAGGTCTAGGCGCTTGTATGTAATGGTGTATTCCTGGCAGTCTGTGAGAATATGTTTGACGGTTAAAGCACTATTGCAGTGTCGGCAGACGGGAAGGTTTTCAGAAGACATCAAGTAACCATGTGTGTATCTGGTATGGTTGATCCGCAATCGTCTAATGACAGCAGCTTCTCTCCTGGTTAGGAAATCGAGGGAGAGACAGCCGATTAATGGTTGTATATCGTAAAGGGCTGTTTTGCTGTTGTGCCAAAAATTTTGCCAGGACTCCTTGACGGACTTTTTGAATAATAGTTTTATGTCATCTGGGAGCTGGATCGTTGTTGTGGTGATGGAAGAAGAGGCTCCTTTATCATGGTGGTCAGCGTTTTCATTGCCAGTAATTCCAATGTGAGATGGGAGCCAGATAGGACAGACTGTTACATCACGAGCTGAGAGAGTACAAATGGCGACGAGCTTGACAGGAGAAGAGATTTGCTTGAAAGCTTGGAAGATGCTATTCAACTCACCAGTGTGAACGCTACATGTTGAGGGCAACCGATAGGAACCTATTAGTTCGTGGTTGGTTGTGACGAAGCAGCAAACACCAAAAGAAATTTTTGAGGCGTCTGTGTAGAGAACTACATCATATGGTGTTTTTTCCAATATTTCCAAAAATGCTTTCTTTATAAGTATGTTGGGCGATTCATGTTTATTGAACTTGGTAAGGGAGGTATTGAATAGAGGAAGTTGTTTAGTCCAAGGAGGGATATGAGGTTGGGGGAGGGGAATGGTCATTGAAAGGTCGGTATACTCAAGTAATGGGAGAAGAAGATGGGCAATAGATTTTACGCTACGTTTGGGAGTAATGTTGGAAGGATGATGTTGAGACATTGATGTAAACAAAGGGTAAACAGGGTTAGAAGATGTTGATGCAGCGTATCAGGATAGAATCATAAGTTTTTATCCAGGTTTTCTTATGATTCATCATTGGAATAGTTGTTAATCGATACACACTTCAATACACAAAATCACCAAACTGAGTTATACATATTTTGAAAACAAAAATAATCATACGCAAAAAGTAACAATAAACGCGTTTTATTTACATTTCCAAAATAAGCGGAAAAAAGCGCTATCCCAATAAAAACCGTTCCTGGAACGTGCACTTCACTGGATTCCATTTCTAGTAGACTATTATATCTTTGGAATGTCATAAAATAAAATATTTTATTTCACATTTTACCAGAGATGTGATCTACTATGAATAAACCTTAATAAAATTTGACAACAAAGTTTTGTAGTCTTAAATTTCAAAATATTATTGATTTTTTAGTTGTCAAATTTTTTTCGTTGTGTCAGATAGGGGCCAAAAAATTATTTCATTACTAGTTAATCTTGACAACGGTAGCTGGAACGCTACCGAAACGTCGAAATAAATAATAAAAAACATTATTGTGGTTTGATTCCCAAAAAAATTGGAGAAAACAGAATAAGTAATGTCACAAGGAAATAACAGAAGATATTTAAATTTCAACTGTTTCAAAAGATACATACCATCCGATGAAGTCTTCAAAACATCACTTTCTTCTTTAGTATAAGTAGAATTTAAAATATCATCTTTAGAATAAGTGGAATTTAAAATACCATCTTCTTTAGAATAAGTTGAATTCAAAACATCGTCATCTTTATTATAAGTGGTCTGCAAGTCAACAGTATTTATATGTGGAGAATCTTCCGCCATACCCAATTTCGCATCTTTATCTGCTGGTAATACTTCCTCAGTTTTATCTACTTCATTTACATTATCACAATTTTTGTACACGCCTTCACTTTCAACGAAAATCAAACTTTGCGGTTCCGAAGAAAAGTCGTGGAAAGTGTTTCCCGAAGTGACATCCAATTGTTTGTTCCAAATATCTTGAAAAAATAATTTTCAATCAATTGCTAACTCACTAACTGAATTTACACCAAAGATTGCGGGAGATACGTTGATGACATTTTGTATGTATGAAGATCTCCAGCTTACATTATACAAAATTGATTAAGACCTACTCATATGAATCTAGAGACACTATTTTTGTAAAAATAATTGTAAGGAGTTGGTAATATTTGTTTTCTAATTTTACTTTCTTCTTTACAGGTAAGCAAAGTTTTGAATCGGTACAATGGAAGTGGAAAGTTCAACTTTTCTGTAAGTACTTTACATGTTTTCTATAAATATACTCAATAGAGTTGAAAATGAACCGAAATATACTTGCGCCCAAAATAACACCCGTCAATCTTAATATACAGGGTGGTCCGTCAGTGATGATCCAAAGTGAAATGGAAGATTCTTGGCCTAAAAATATTACAATCTGACGCAACTTCTTTTAATAAAATATTGATGATAAGAAAGATACAGGGTGGCAAAGTTAAAATGTCAAAAATGTTTCTTCTCAGTAAATTGGAAGATTTTGGATATACAAACGTAAAAATTTGAAGATAATAATTTCAGGTACTGGGAAATCATAATATGTTATCCGTTTCGA
>CAJUYI010005572.1:478-15448 GCA_910591695.1 Galerucella pusilla
TATGTATGAAAAGTGATGTAATTTATATATGGAGAGTATGAGCATGCGCAATAATGCTACCATAAAGGCACTAACACCTAACTTCGTTACTATTGGTCCGATTTGGATGGAACAAACGTCACGTCAAATGACACACGTCACGTGACACGTCGAATGTTAAACGTCACGTGACACGTCACGTGACACGTCACGTGACACCTCTCTCCTGTGCAACGTGACGTTTGAGTCTCCTCACGGGATGTTTTAAAGATTAAAAAAAAACTAATTTTTCTCTCGAGATATTTATTTATTTAGAAAATAATTATAATGATAATACAGTATTTGAAAACCAGTGGCGGAGGCGTTGTACATTTCTTTCGGTACACGAATATACTCCAGTGGCGTGGCAGGGGTTTGGATCATGGTCAAAGTTTCCTGTTGCACACGGCGTACCATCAAATTTGCAAACGTCAATAATATGTGGAAAAATACCGAAAATGTGACATTTCTTTTGCAGAAACTCGGCTTTTTGTTGTCCTCGAACGTAAATGTAGTCTGCGGCATACAATAACTTGCTTTCTAATATTTCATTTACTTTAGAATATTCTACATCTCCTGAAGAGTACCGAATGCCATGCACATTTCTTTCTAAGTATGATGTGGTCTTCTTGTCCTCGTTGCTCAATGTGGAAAACGGTTGCGGTGGTAAAAATATGTAATGTGAACTTTTGAAACCAATTTCTATGGTGAGCTCTTTGGCAACGAAAAGACCGTCTACGACAAAACCTTGAATGTCTACGAATGCTACTCTCATGTTGACGTCTGCTCGAACACTAACTATGATCAGCAACTAGTTAAAGCTTTTAACAATTTCGGTGAGGGGGAAGTATTCCATCACGCAATCGTGAATTATGATGCAATAGACTTTGGTATTTTCGGGAAAGCCTATGTTTGCTTCAATGTCAAGTTTTACATCGACTGTGGACGCCTTCATGCTTTCTTCCTGTTTCGAACAATCGATAACAAACAATGCCCGTTTCTTGAAAGAAGAATAATCTAGCAGGGGGCGCTTCTGTATGGAGTTTGCGTAGTTGGGATAGAATTCAGTGTAGTTAAAATATGCCTCATTGTAGTCAGTTTTAGCGAAATCCAATTGCATTCTTTCATTGGGCCAATACTCACCATTAAGTGACAGTCTTATACTTTGTACGTCGGCATTGTCAAATAAAGTCGGGTCAGCTGTACTCGAGTTACGTTTGTCGGTTTGAAAGAAAACAATAACAAAACGAGGTCTTTCAACTGAAGTGGATGTCTTGACAGCCCAAACTTCACGTCTTGCTCCTTTAGTAATTGAGGGTAATTCGTGTAACTCCCACTTCCTAAATGGAATAACTATAGGTTGATCTTTTTGAATGGATTTCATAAGATTTAATTTTATGTCGTCATTAGGAAAGATATGTTTAACTTTCAGCTCAACGCTTGTAATGTTAATTTTAGCTGTAGTGGAGAGCGTTCCAGAGACATTCTTTTCAGTAATATATAAGCAATCATTGTCATTTCGTGCTCGAACTAGTCGTATTGTTTGACGCCCACATGTAATCATGGAATAATCGTTGAAAATGTTGAAAATATGTTTGAGAGGTATTTGAAGGTTGAAGGACTTGTCGCTATCATTCAAAATAGGATCTTTTGGGTAATTCCAACCGGCTATAGCCATATGATTGGAATCTTCTTGGTTATAACAGGTCATGGCACGTACGGCACTCACTATTCCAGGATCCCGAACTGTTTCCATTTCCCTGGCACTTTCACTGTACGTACATGAATCGAATAGAAAGGCTCCAACATTATTTGCTAATTTCACGTCACCAGCTCCGTTTACTTCAAGCGAACCTTTAATGCACAACAAAGTTTCGCTCATTGCAAAAAACGAATCAACTTGATTAATGCTAAACTCCACAATGTCACTGCAATTGAATGACTTTATAAATGGAGCATAGGTTCTATATTCAGCCTTTCGAATTGATTCATCAAACATCGGCTTACGGTAGATATCAAACATTGGAGGCATGTCGTTTTGGCGTAGACGTTTTCCATACATGGTTGTCATTTTTCAATTTAAAACCCAGCGATTGCAGGACCAATTTGTTTGCGAACGTGAGCTGTTTCAGCTTTGGCGACTGCTTAGCTAATGAAGTTGGAAGTGCTGCAGATTGTCTTTTATGATTTATTATTAGCCCCATCGCGCTCTAAGCTCCAACACCAACGTACTTAGTTCTCCACGAAAGTTTACAGGCTGACCGTCCTGGTCTAAGGCTATGACAGTGATGTTGGTTATTTCACGTTGTGGTATAACGGGTAAGTAGAGCAAATTATGAGGAATTTCGTCAATGGAATATCCTGGATCTACTTGTACGACGAATTCGTAAATAGTATGAGCAGGTCTGTTTGCATCGAAGGCTCCAGTGGTAATGTTACAATCGAAGCGTATGCTAGATACTTTAATAATTTTGACTGGGAGATCTGAAGAGTGCAATTTGTTAGAGTCGAGTATTTTCGGTGAAAATCCCAACATTCTTCCAAGACTATTGGTCTCCTTGAAGGAAATTTTGTATTTACTGGAAATTTCACATTTCAACGTATTGTGATTGGGTTTTAGTGAAAATATGTCCTCTGGTCTAGTTGAATTGCCAGCACCCAATTTATCTCGGATAAACGCTTCAAGATCGGCAATTTCATAACATCCTGTGGGAAAATCAAAACTTTGAAGCTTGCCCTTGGTATCGTAGTAGTAAAACTTACAATTTTCAATGTTCGGTATACTGTGATAAGAATGAAAAGATCGTAGAGCTATTTCGTATTCCTTCTTCTGATCGAGCTCAATAGGCGTAGGAGGTTGAAAGGTAAACACGTGATTGGTGCTGTTAACTCTCAGCAACTGCGACATGATGACTAATGAAATACGAATAATGTTTGAATTTAAATAACATTTTTTATTTTTTTAATGTTTGGTTACAAAGGAAACAAGTAGCTTGCGAACTCGGAGGGCCGTCACAATGCGTCGTCCAATCAGGTCGGTTGTAATGGATGAAACAAGGCAATCGTATTTGTAGTTGAAAATTTGCTCGATATTCATTGCCATTCATGCCACATTTCCAGCAATTCCGAAGGTCTTACACACTCTGTTAGATATTCAATGGGAAAGTGCTTTAGTTCTTCGGCAGTGAAACTACTCAATGTTTTTCCATGGTAGATATGTTGTAGTAATAGTTCCGTCATTGTTGTAGAAATTTCAAACACAAATGACCGCAATTGATTTGATCATAGTTTTGATATTGGGTATTGTTGTAAAAAATTCTCGCACTCTTTCCAAAATATTTAACAACTTCTTTCGGAGGCTTCAAGTTACCAAATGAATCGAAATACTCTACATTGTTGTTTATCTTTCGGTAAGCTACCCAATGACTTCCGCTATTCTCAGAGGTGTCCAAATTAACCACTGCGCATTCTTGTTTCCGGGGGCCGGCTTTGGGGAGAGTGTCTCGCATGAAAACTCCTCGAAAATGCGGTATTTTAAGCGATTTTGCGTATTGTGTTATGTCAAAGTTGGTTAATGCGTGATTGGGTAGCTTTATTGGTTTTTTTTTTTGCTTTTTCAAATACAATCCGAAGCCGCCTTTTGGATACTTTTTCAGATACAGGCCAGATCCTACACGTTCCATAGCCTTATTATGTCGTACATCTTCTTCCAATTTCTTTTGCGCATGCTTTGCGTCAATGACAGTTTTAGCAATCCCAGCAGCACCACCTGACAAATCTCCGAGTGCCGAAAGACCTGCAAACAAAGGGATAAGTGGTAGGAAACCTCCGGATTTCGCTACAGGTATCACTCGAGGAACCTCGACTTCTTTTTTCCCACCAAATTCTTTAATAAGTGCTTTGGCCGCTCGTAAGGCAAACGTTGCGGTGTCTTTCAAAGATGTTCCTCTCTTCAATGACTTTCCCACTTTTAGAATAACATCTCGATGCAAGGAACGACGTTTGCGACGACAACCCATCCCCAGCTTTCTTTTCACCTTCATTCCGCCTGTTACAAGTAATGCAGCAGTTTTCTCTCCCAGTGAAGCGTCTTTTGATTTGACACGAGCCCAAGCTTTATCTTCAAGTATTCGATCCGCTTTGTGTCGTTCTTCGAGAGACTTATTCTTCAAGTAAGAAATATCGTGTTGCTTACAAGCAGCGTCCAAGGGGTTGATGCCAGGATCTCCACGATCAAGACGTTTTTCCAATTTTGTACCGGCTGAAAAAAAACAATCAATTTTTTACATGAGGGGGTGGAGGGGGTAGTACTTACGTCCACAGTACTGATAGCTAGGTAAGTGAAGCTCAATAGGTAGTTTATTGATGAGAGAATTTAAGAGACCTTCTCCTTCAAACAACAACATTAAGACTGATACGCGTAAGTGGTAACACCTATATTTAAAGAGTAGTACTACGAAAAGCGACACACACAATGAAAATAATTCAACAAGAGCAGACTATACCCATTGAAAATCTGGATTTTACCTCAACACCAACTATTGGTAAACATGGTAAATTATTACCAAATTCTTTCCGTGCCATTATATGTGGCCCCAGTGGGTGTGGAAAGACGAATGTCGTGCTGGCGCTCCTATTTAATCCGAATGGCGCGAAATTCAAAAACGTTTATGTTTATTCAAAATCGTTATTCCAACCAAAGTACCAATTGCTGCAGGAAGTTATAGCACAAGTGAAGGGCGTTGGCTATTTTCCATTCAAAGACAACGAGGAAATAATAAGTCCAGATGAAGCTCAGCCTAATTCTGTCTTTTTATTCGATGACGTTGCATGTGATGGTCAACAGAAAATTCGGGAATACTATTCCATGTGCAGACATAAAGATATCGATGCTGCATATCTTTGCCAAACATATTCAAAAATACCGAAACAGCTTATTCGCGACAATTGTAATGTTATTGTGTTATTCAAGCAGGATGAGGTAAACTTGAAACATATATTTGACGAACACGTATCTTCTGACATGACATTTGACGTATTTAAAAATATGTGTTCAAAGTGTTGGTGTGATCGCTATGGTACATTGGTAATTATGAAAGATTTCACCCTCAATGATGGAAGGTATCGCAAAGGATTCGATAAATATATTAAATTGTAAGCTGCGCCTTCAGTCCATACCAATATGTCTGACGATAAGGTTGCTACTGCATTGCGCAAGAAAAAAGTGTCTGAACTTGCCAGATCGATTCGAAAAAAATACTTGGCATTGAAATTAGGTAAATCAGAGCAAGATGAGTCTATTAATAAACTATTCAAGCCAATATCCAAACCACTAGAAGAAATTGTACAATCCTCGAAGACATTACAAAAATCGATTACAAATTTACAACCAAAGGAGGAAATAAAGAAAGAAGAACCCGATGATAATGATGGTGTGTTTACACGTTTCCTCGAAACGGAACCGGTGGCTGAAACCGATGAAGAGAGGAATATTCCAATGCCCGAATCTCCAGAAATAATGCGTCCTGAGGTGACACATGAATCCATCCAAGAGTATTTAGATCAATATCCTGAAATTAGTCAATCGTATATCGAAGACTATTTCCAAGATAATGGAAGAATCGATAAAAATTACGGACCTTTCTACAATGACGATCTCGGTTGGAGTTTAGGTACGCGTAGAATTGGATTTGATGGAAGAAACGGCAATATCAACATACTACAAGAACGAAATAAAGAAGCTGGATCCGTGACTGGTACACCTGGCTTATACCAGCTTTTATTCTACCACGATCCAGAAGGTTACACCCAGCAGGATTTGGAGGCATATAAAACCCTTCTAGAGTATACTAAGGTTCACCTAGATACACGCAACCGTCTTAAGGGTTCAAGCACTTACAAATATCACAATATTATCAAACCTTTGTTTAGAACAAAATCAGAATCATCGAACCGTCGTCCCTCTACTCGAACACAACAGCTACTAATGGAACGTCCATCAAAAATACCTTTTACGAAAAGTGGCGGAAACGTTCTCGATCCCCGTTTGGTATACAACGAAGACCCTATGGAATACATTTATTGGGATGATCCCAACGAGTTGGTTGAACGTCTAAAGCTACTAATTGCTTCGAAAGAGGCCGGTAATACGTCACACGACAACGAAATAGTAGCAATTATCAATGAACTCAAGGAAGCTGATATAATAGAATAATACAAGTTGAAACTTGTTCATTTCAATTATGCCAGTCGATAAATTCGTACATAGACATCAAACGCCCTATGCGCGTTTACCAACGAAAATTACGTTCCCTCATACACCGGACGGTAATATTGATATTGGAAATGTGAAAATTTGTAATGTTAAAGAACCGACAGCAAATAGTGACGCTGCAACAAAAAAATATGTTGATGACTTGCGTACTATCAACTTACCACAAACACCCAATATAAAGAATTTAGAAGTAGGATTGAACGAAATCAGAAACGAGCTTCATAAGATTGAAATTCCCATATTACAGGCAAATATTACCGACTTACAAAATAAAACTAACGAAATTAATACATTCATTTCGCGAAATCCCCCAGTAGCAGGTAGGGATATGGCTACGAAGAAATACGTTGACGACTCAATTGCCACTGCAAAAGTCTTCATTCGAAGAGAATTTAGTGCGAATGCAAGTATACGTGAATTGAAAAAAGAATCTGCAGAAAATATCACAGCCGTTTCGGATTTGAAAAGTAACATTTCAGACATAGTGAACAATATTAAGACATTGAATATAAATTTCCATAACCGCATTCATAGTCTGGAACTGAAGCTGGCCGGTAATACATCATAATATGCACACCAAGGAAAAGATTCAACTCGTAAACGAGCTTCACAAACCTATTCGGAAAAAATTCCCTCGCAGACGCACCATTATCAAGGGCCTTGACGATCTTTGGCAAATGGATCTTGCAGAGATGAGGAATTTTGCATCACAAAATAGGAATCATAAAATGATACTGGTCGTCATTGATTGTTTTTCAAAGTTTATGTGGACACGTCCACTAAAGACGAAGACCGGAGAGGAGATTACTCGGGCATTCTCGGACATTCTCGCTCATACACGACGAACACCGAAAAATCTACAATCCGATCAGGGGAAGGAATTTTACAACAGCAAATTTCAAAATTTAATGAAAAAACATGATATAAATCATTATAGCGTACTTAGCATGATGAAAGCTTCTATGGCTGAGCGTGTTATAAGAACATTAAAATCGAAACTCTACAAATATTTCAGTTTAAATGGCACCTACAAATGGATTGATATTCTGCCTGAAATTACTCGAAACTATAACAATACAACACATTCCTCAACAAAATATAAGCCTTCTCAAGTCAACAAATCCAACGAAAAATCTATTTTGAATAACACCTATAGTCATTTAAAGATAGCAGGCCCGCGAAAATTTAAAGTTGGTGACATTGTGCGCATATCCAAGGCAAAACATGTCTTTGAAAAAGGATATACACCCAATTGGACTACAGAACTATTCAAAATCATCAAAGTTAAAATTACCAATCCTGCTACGTATTTACTTGAAGACATGCAAGGTACACCAATCAGCGGCTGCTTCTATGACGAAGAACTACAGAAAACATCGAATCCGGACGTTTACTTGGTGGAAAAAGTTCTTAGACGTAAAGGCAAGAAACTGTTTGTGAAATGGTTAGGCTTAGACAAAAAACATAACAGCTGGATTAATGGAGTTGATGTTTTATGACGTAAAATGCCACATAAATTGGAGTCGTTTCAGATCTTAAACTCAGTTAGCAACATGAGTTATCAAGGTGTCAGTAGTGGTTACGACAGTAGTAGTAGTAGTAGTGATAATAACTATTCTGCAGAGCTGGATAGAATTTTGAAAAACTATGAGTTTGCTGCAAAGTCTGAAAATGTGTACCTGCTTTCAACACAATATACAATTTCTGGTTATGAAGTAAAATGTGGAATTAGTCCGGCAAGATCATTTACGCCTGCTGTTATTCTATCTCAACAGCTAAAGTGCAGCAAAATATCTTTCAGCACTTATGAATGGTATACCTTTATTTCAATGATGACGCAACAGATGAATGCTTTCTTTCATGCCACAGACGACGACGACAAGTTCCAACCTGATTCGTTTTCATGTGGAGAGTACTGCACCATTACTCCATCAAATTACGATGGGTGTAAGTTGATTTTCATCAAAAAACATGGAGTTGAATATTATATGGATGAAGAAGAAGTGTCTCAAATTTTAGAATTAAATAATTTGATTTTACAACGTATAGCTATATTGGAAAATTTAAATTTTTGTCAATATTATTATAATGTTTTGGATTTCTGTAAAAATGTCGCCTCTGAAAATTTAAATCCTCAACAAATTTTATATGCATTTTGTTCTATTACACCTAATGATATGTTAAACAATGCTCTTAGAGAATTTGTATACTTTTGTAAACTTACAGTTATCAATGATTTAAATAAATAGTTATATATTATTGGTATATGTGTTTTCTTTAGGAAAAAATAGCTGAAATATTCGAAGATTGAACCTATTTCCTCTTCAATAGCTAGGCTAGGAAAAATGCTCCAACCAATTCGGCTATTTCAGCTATTCTTTATGTAATACACCAAATGTTTGATATTTTATTTCACTGATAAGAGAGAGAGTCTCGATGTGTGACCTTGAACTTACCAAAAAAAATGCATAAATCGAACCATTTCAATCTTTTTTTCCTAGGGATTTTTCTCATGTTAGTGTCTCCTTCATTGCAGGAAAAATGAAAACAAAAAATAAATTGATTTTTTTTTTTATTTTCGATACACATAAAAGCGATTTAAAAACTACAATTATTTTTATTTATAAAAAAATATTAGATAAAATTAAGACGCAAGTGAATCTTTTTTTTACAGCCACACATTCAAATTAATATATATATAGGTATAAACTTAAAAAAATTTTTTAAATGACTACATTGAAAAAAATTACTTTAATTATAGAAAAAAACAAAATTATCAAAACTCACATTCGGAATCATCGTTTTCATTAATAGTGTCAATAAAGCGGGTCACCCCCATTTCATGTATATCTGAATTTGGTGTGAGAGGTACAGGATGTAAAGCTGAGTAGCATTGATCACCAGTTTTCAATTCGAAAAGTAATTTTAAAAATTCATTTTGACACCATTTTCTAGACGTTTTATACAAAACAGGCAAATAATCATTTGTAACTCTAAAATGCTGATGATCACGTAAAACGTGAAGATTTATATTTAAATTTTGAGATTCTAAAATAGATGTGAATTGATAATAGCATTGTTGACATAAAGTTAAATTTAAATTTTTAATATAATACTGGTGAAGCCAGACACAAAAGTATTGCTCAGACAAGTCGAAGCATGACCAACTGGGGCTTACGAGTAGTATATTTCGCATTTTGGGGTTCACATATCTCATTCCACAAGCGTGTTCCCAGTCACAATACTCATCGCCCTTGTACGTATTTTTTGCGATCTGACTCAATGCAGTCCACCGGTACTCTGCATAATTTTTGATAATTTTCAACAATAAATTTTGAGGTATATGTATATCTATTATAAATTGTAAAATTGATGTAGTGTTTTCGCAGATAGTCTTGATACAAATATCTTGGAGTGTACTGGTCATGTTATACCTAAAAAAAAATTATTCTCGGTTACTATAGTGCCCCCAAGGTAGAGTATCAAAAGTCCCGGGAATTAATTGCCGCTTATCGTCATGTGGACTTAGACCAGTTTTTGTTTGTTCGATGCTAAATACTTGATGTAAATATGATCGAATACAACGCTGGCTTATTGTTTGTTCTTTAAAATTAGTTAAACATTTCTCATAATCCTCAAAACCTATTCTATTTTTCACTACATTATACTTTACCCCCTTCAATTTTTTAACCACCCCTAGCGTTTTCATTTTTAACTCAATTCGGTCCTTATCGAGTTTCTTTTGTTCTAAATACTGTCGTCTCTTTGCCCTTTCCTCCCCATCTACGTCCAATTTATAAGTGTACATTTTCGATCTTAGTCCTACAAAGTGGGTCATAACTTTACCTTTCGATTCATCTTTCATAACACCTAAAACTTTTTTATTCACCTGTGGAATATTATATTGATTATCACTTGGATAATCTGAAGTGTCAAATTTTTGTATATCTGCCTTAATAACTTCTTCATAAGCATCATCACATGATAGCTCATAAATAAAGCTATCGGTATCCATATACATAAGTTTGCATTTTTTAACACCCAATTTAGGAATCATATGTCCATAATGAAAATCATACATGCATATTTTGGAAATATCTAATATTGCCATTCCTACATACAAAGGTTTATTGAATATTATGTTAGTTTTATTGAGTTCAATTGCCGACAAGTTTTCATTAAAAATTTTTCTGCTATGGAACCGATAGCTTGCAATCAAATTTTTCGCCCCATGCCGACCTTGCCATTTAGTCACCAATTTCACTACTCTATGTTTTCTAATATTTTCCATCGTCTTACCGAACACCGCGTTATTCATCAATTTATACAGGTTCTTTTCGAAAGTGCTTTTAGCTGTCGTTCTTAGTCGAGTATTTAACTCAATATAGGACTTTAGCCAGGTAGACTGTTTAAATTTCAAAACTTTATACACTTTAGTGAGCTGTAATCCGTTGGCGAGCATCTGTTTTAAATTTCGATAATGAACGGTATACTCTTTTTTATCGTAAAGTGTAGTCATTAATTTCGGTAATCTTGAACCTAGAGGAACACGGTGTTCAGCACCAAATGGAAAATCTTTGTGCGTATCGTGCAGGTTTTGCGGATATGTCAAGTCAACTTTGAGAATATACCCTTCGAGGGAATCGTCCGGAATCGACTGAATAAAATCAGCATCAAATTGATCGACGTCTTCGATCCATTTAAACCCTCCGTAGGGCAGAGGTTCACACATTGCCCAACCGTACAAATTGTTCACATCCAGGAACAACAAGTATTTGGAAGGCTTACTAGGGTCATATTCCAGCATGTACTTGTTGTTTGCTTCAGCAAATCTGCTGCTGCAAACTGAAATTCCGCCACGAATAGCTTTTTCAATAAACAAAACCATGTCTACGTCACGCAATAGTTCCAATTTACACCTGGTCGACTTTAACATCGCGTCCCAAGTGTACCCAGGCATGGTATAGTACCACGCTGGGTCCAAGCCATAAGTTGCGTGACACTTTTTCCGAAATTGTTCGAAAACATCTGCCAAAAGTAAAACGTCTGTTTTCATGTACATGTCTGAATATTCGCCCAAGTTTTGAATTTGAAACTTATCCCACACACTTTGGGCATGAGCATATTTGTTGGAGCTAAGTGGTTTATAATTTAATTTATTGTAAAAGCATTCAATAGGCGGTAATGAAGTTTCATTGAATTTTTCCCAGCTATCGATGTAGTCATAGCAAAATATTCCTTTTTTAATCAATAATTTAAATTTTTCATTATCCAAATGGGAAAATTCATTTTGGATATGATGAAATCGTTGGGGTCCATGATGGATGTTAGTTCATCCAAGGAAGCCCCCAAAAATCTCAATGAATCAATAAATCTAAATTTTAAATTAGTTTTTGAGTCGAATAAAGTGAATGAAATGTATTTTTCTAGGTTTATTGGAAGAACACTCATAGTGCCTTTTTTACATAAACTAGAAATCATGAAATGGCTGTCGTAGGCGATCATGTTATGAAAAATGATTGGTGTTACGAACAACTTGCGGTAATTAAGATTGCACGATTGATGGGCGAATCCGCGAAACTGACCGGTAAAGTGGTTGTGATCGCGTACAATTATTTCGACGTCTTTAAATTGTTTTCCGCAAATATGGCAATCAGATGCATCAACGGTACTTGACGGAAGTACCATTGGCACTATGGTTTTTATTTTTGATTGGATAATTTCGGCTACTAACGACATTTCATTTGAAAACCAATCCATGCAGTCAGAACCTCGATAGCTTTTGTAAAACGATAAATTGTCATCATAGTTACACTTTACATAATAACCTGCACTATACGCTTCATGTTTTTGATATCTTTTAGTTGCAGTCGAAACATTTGGATCATTAAATTTTGTTAACATGCTTTCGAAATCGGCATAGATTACAAACGGAGTAGTTTGCTGGTAAGTAAAATTTCTAAATTCGACATGTTCATATTTAGGAAAAGACATTTTATATTCATTAAGTTCATAACACAACTTTTCGTGCTCCTTAAGTATATTTTCACTCATAAAATAGTTCATACATCTATCACAGAAGTTTTTTTTTTTTGTGTTTTTACTGAGTTGCGAACTTACAAGTCGAGACATGTTTTTAATTAAGCAATAATGATACTTGACTTCAAAATTATTGTCATCATCATCATCTTCTGGAGGAACATCAAAGTCATTTAATTTTGGAAAATACTTGTCTTGAATCAATAATAAATTAAAATGGTGTTCTAATTTAGTTTGAGTTAATCTTGCCGGTACCACGGTATAAAATTCTTTTTCGTTCAATTCTAAAGCATACACGTTAACGGAAATATTGTTTAATTTTTCGAATTTGGAAATTTTACATAACGGCATGGGAGCATCTAAATCTTCTGCATTTAATACCGTGCTATAAAATGGATATGAAGAAGTTATATTGATGTGTGTATTTTTCGGATAAAGGCCTGCTACAATCGACCAATAGAAACAGGCTTGATCTGTATTTTTGATGTTTAAGCATGCATTTTTATTAAGTATTTGTTTTGGTAATGGAATGAAAGATGAACCGTTACCTATCTCAAACTTATTAATATTTACTTCTAAAGAGACAACTTTATTTAGGGCATAACAAGAATCCCTTTCTTGAAACTCAGATAGTTTTTGAAAAATTTTATCTTTTACGTTATCAAAAAACCAACGCTCTAAATCGGTAGATACATCAAGTATTGCATTTTTCGTATTGAAATATTTTAAGTCTAAAATTTCATCGTCCCCAGTTTTGTTTTCATTTTTTTTTATAAATTCTCCGCAAAAACAAGTATTAACTTTCATCATATGAAACGATCTAAATTGTTTAGAAATTTCCATTTTAAATATTATTAAAGCATCTTCCAAAAATGGACCCAAGTCTTTATGAGCTAAATTTATTATTAACCCTGTTTTGATTCTACTTTTAAAGCTCGAAGCTACATTTTCCCACTTAACCCTGTTTTGCAATTTTCTATTGTTGAGCCCTAAACCAATGTGTCTTTTTTCAATTAAATTTTTAAAATGTTTAAAATGACCAATGTTTGTTTGAAGTTTTCTCAAAGTACCTATAGTTGTATCTTTAGTCCTCGAACGAATAGCTTTATTGCAAATTCGAATATGTTTTTTAAGCCGTTTTAGCCAGATTTCTTTATCTTTTTCAGTAAATTTATCGAATATAATTTTTTTCAATTTTCTTATAACCAACAAAAAATCTTTTGACTTTTTAGCAATTTCTTCAACACTTTCAGAATGCATGGCCATAAAAAATAAGAATCACTTACCCGTATTCTAAGCCTTATTCTCAACAATTGCGAAAGAATTAGCAGGCGATGGTTTTCCTACGTCGACCGTTCCTTCAAATATTATTGAGTACTTTCCGGAAGAAAAATATTTAATGCTCTCCCTGTATTGGTCTGTGACACGGGCTGGAAGGAATGTAACAGCTTCTTCTAAATCTAGTAGGACGCAGTCTCCAAATCTGCTTTTAACTATTTTAGCGGCATATATTTTCTGCGGCTCATCAAGTGGCAAAGCGCTCAATTTTATTTTTGGTTTTCGCTCTGCAATATTACAATTTTCGTTTATTTTTTTTAGATCCATCTACAAAAGTAAAAGAAAAACATGTTACCCTTTTAAAATTATTCAAATTAAATAATGATAACAAAAAAAAAAAAAACAATTTCTTAATTAGCGCAAAAATGTTTTGTAAAAAAAAATTTCTATTGAAAAAAAATAAAATTGAGATATTTTTGAGATACAAGAAATTATTAATGTATCAATGTGGGGAAAAAAATAAAAAAAAGATATGAAATTCAAAAATAAACTTACTTTTAATATTTTAAGGTACCACACACAAACTATTAACTGACGTCTATTAACTGCGACTGGCTTTTGAAAAGTGAGCTCTCTGGACTTCGCTAATTAATAAATAACGCGCCTAAATGAACAAACAAAAAAATATGATTGGTTCCCCTCCGACAGATTCTTAAAGTTATAATGCAAGAAAATATGCTTTTCCAAACTAACCGCACGGTAAGAGATTTCCTGCATTTACAGGTTTTGTGTTTTGAATATCGAGAATTAGCAAAAACGTATTTCCTGTTTGCTAATCGGCACATGCTGCTACACAGTATTATCCATTTTTCGATATTCAGCATAGACGTGTTGACACATACATATTACAAAATAATATTTAATTGCAATCAATTTCCTGATATGAACCTGAGCCACATGACCTGGTACTTAGGTCGATCAACTTATAAATTAATTTATGCCATTTTAAGTTTTTAATTTCTTAAAACAATATGATATAAAATTGTTATAAGTATTATCAAAAAAAACATCCTGTATATTCATCAACTTTTATATTACATGAAGATTGGAATTTTCGTTTTACAATTTTTAAAATAATTTTTAAAATTAAAGCAAGAATAGATGCTAATATTACACATGTCATTGCAAAAACATTATTGACTTCATTTTTCATGCTGTCTTCTGTTCTGTTGAACATGGTGTAGGTTGAATACGTCTTAGTGGATACGTTACGTCTTGTGGTATTTGTCTAAAGACGTAATCCAAGGCTATTGTTTGCTCTCGATGATCTATCTCTTCAGGTATCCAGTTGATACTTCCCC
>CAJUYI010005573.1:0-15448 GCA_910591695.1 Galerucella pusilla
TTTTCATTTTCTAAACGACTATTTGGGGGTGATCCTCTCCTCTAATAATACCTACACCATTCGAAAGAAGACAAAGTGACAAACATTTTAAAATTTTTACCTCCTTGCTATAAATCTCCATCCCTTTGGTCGTGATTCACCCTGTATATATACCAAACCAATTCTCCTTTCAGAAATGAAAAATTAAAAGAGAATTCGTCTCATTATCAAATTGACCACATATATGTATAAAATCACAGTTCCTACACAATTAGACCTAGAGCTAAATTTTGTATTTGTATTCATTACTTTAGTTTCAACTTTGTATATTTCTACCCCAGAAGATTTTTTTAAATTGACTATTTTCTTAAGTACATCCTGTACAATGGAAATTGTAAATAAGGTGTCAATCTATGTCAACTGTATCATATTAAATGAAAAGTAGAACATTACACCAAGCAAACTTAACTGAAATTAAAATTAAAAATAATATCCAATAAAAATGAAATTCGCAGTTAAAAATATTTTTTAATATCGAGCAAATCTAATTTGGAGCACTGTGTCTATTACCGACAATGTATACGTACAAGCCTTCCAACAAACTCTTAAAATCTGATTTCTATTTTAAAATAATCGCATCCGATGTTTGGCTTGTAATAATATCGTGACGAAATTTTAAAATTGCAATGAACCATTAAAAGCAGCGCCGCGTCGGTGGGCTAAATACATTTTAGTCGAAACAGAGGCGTAGACAGGGTTTTTTAATTGATGATCGATGATTAATTGACGATTAGAAAAGACTTTCACTAAGTTTTTTCAATAAGAAGTGATTATTCATTGAATTTGGCTGGGAACAGATGTGTCATTTGGTAATTGAGTAGGTTTAAAATAGATCCTGGAGTTCTTCGACCGCAGATTTAGACAAATATTTTATGATCGATTCTTTTGTTTTAAGAAATATCGATTTTGATTTCGAGGTCGTGGAATAAATAGAATACATGTATTGAAAAGCAGGAGCTGGAAGAGATTAGTTAATGTCTTATAAGTCTTGTCGAATACGAAAACATACACTGTGCCTGTAAAGTATGGAACAAATGAAAAAAAATCATTTTTAGCTAAACAGGCCATTTGGAGAGATAATCCTGAAACACGTCGATTTTCGATTTTAAAATACCGTATTTTAAAATGATAATCTAATATACAGGGTGAATTACTTTCGAGTAATGATGTCACCGTAATTTTTTTTTAAATAGAACACCCCAATTTTGCTAAGCTGATTCCAAAAATGTATCACATGTTGATTCCAAGTGGTACAGGGTGGACAAAAATACAATAGTTTTGTGTGTGCTCATAAGGTAACGCGTAACATTCTTTATCGCCAACCGTCAGTAAAACCGTCAATTATCAGATTGATTTCCGGAAGTAAACAAACAGTTTACATATGCGTCTGGTAAAGTGGCATATGCGTCTGGTAAAGTATTTTGACTTTGACATTACTTAATTAGTTTCCTTGAAATAATTCCTTTTGAAGACAAAATAAGGACAAAAAAAAACTTTGTAAACTCTTCAATGGAAAAATTGGAAGAAGTTTTGATAGCACTAGGGCAAAATTTGTTCATTTTCCGGAAAATTGTCGAGAAAAATTGGAAACAAATTAATTCCATCATAGTATATTAAAGTATAAGTGGATATTAAGGTCTTTAAAACACGCGCAATTATTCGAAATAGAGCAAGTGTTTTAAAGACCAGTTATCCACGTATACTTTACGATATTTTTTTATTGGTGTACTATGAAATTATAAATACCGGTCTATAACTACTGCAACAACAAGAAATGGAAATCATAGATGGAAATAAGAACTAAATGTCAAATGGTTGAATTCGTGATGCTACATCAGTATACCTTGTGTTGTCATGGTAATGAGAAAGACACAAACTAAGTCGAATTTATTGCTGTCACATGGTTGTCACCGCAATGCATAAAAATGGATTCATATATCGATTTGTTAAGTAGAAAAGCTGAATCGCGGTTAATACCGCAAAAATCTTCTGGTGTGTATAAAAAAGAATATGACAAGTTCATCAAATGGATGGTAGAGCAAAACGTTACAGATATAAATGAACGAGTTGTGCTTGCTCACTTCCAGAAAATGTCGGAGCAGTACAAGGCGTCGACTATGTAGGCTATCCATTCGAAATTACAATGTTTGTTGAGGATATAAAATCATTCGTAAAAGTGCATGCATTCATGAAGGCAATTAGTAAGAATGACGTAGCCAAGGAGGAATATATATTCAATAAAGATGATTTGCGGAAGTTTTTCATAGATGCACCGGATACTACGTATTTATTTTTGAAGGTGGTAGCTATTTGCGGTATCTTTGGGTCTTGTAGAAGATGTGAATTATGTGATTTGCGCTTACATGATATCAAAGAAGGAAGCGTATTAGTTATTACTATCCGACGGTCTAAGACAATGAAGGCTCGACGTTTTACTGTAGTTGATAGTGAAGTAATCAGTTATGTGCGTTTGGTGAAGCAGTATTTATCATTGCGCCCCCAAAATGTAAGTACAGACAAAGTTTTCTTACGATATGATAAGGGGAAATGTACCAATCAAGTGGTTGGTATTAATAAGTTTGGATCATGTCCCTTGCAAATTGCACGTTATCTTAAATTGGATGATCCTGAGAAATACACGGGACATGCTTTTCGACGGACGTCCGCTACCATTATGGCAAATAGTGGCATGAGAATAGATCAAATACAACGACAAGTAGGATGGAAATCGGCAGCTGTGGCAACTAGTTACGTCGAAAAAAGCATTAGCAATAAGAATAATGTTTCCAACATTATTGGGAGTGCCATTGATGGAAGTTCAGCCTTGAGTTCTGAGAATGTTAATAATATCAATTTAAACAACATTTCATCCGATTTGAAAAATCGGAATATTCATATTGCAAACAATACTAACTGTACTTTTCATTTTCATCTATAAAATTTTTATATCGTTCGAATAAAGGTTTTGACGTTACAAAGTACTCCTGTCAGTTCAATAATAAAAAAATTGTCATTTTGACTTTGTGGTTTCTCGAGTTGTTGATGTTGCCACGGTAACTTTGAAACACGCGCGTGCTAAGAGGTTCGATTTAAACACGCTGAGGCGTGCTTTAAATGGGTAAAATGGTTCACCAATAAAAAAAAATATTTTTAAGCGTTCTGTATGTACTTACATAAACTTCAACTGAATAGTTTTATTTTTATTTTCTCTTATCGCTTTTAATAATACTACCTTAATGAAACCATTGAAATAAAACCAGAATTAAATGAATCGTATTAAAGTAAATTAAATTATGTATACCGTTATCGCATCAATTTTGTTGTGTAGATATTTCTAATAAATCACCAGGTTGATATTGAAAGTTACTTAATCAATATTTTCTCAAAATGTGTAAAATTATTACCCACAAAAGATAATATTTATGAAAAAGAGTGTTTTAACCGTGATAAATGGGGTTAAACATATACAATTTCTCGACCTCCATACGAAATAAATCACAATAATCAGTTGATTAGTTTTAATATATTGTTTATATTTTGTTGCGGGAAATTAACCCCTTGAAGATCATTGAAATATTATCAAAATATGGATTTTCGATAACGTTGAATTTCCTTGAATTTCCTTTAGAAGCTTTAAATATGGCAAAATTCTCAATTGACCGGCGTAAATCCTTTGATGTTTTGGGGGCAAAATTTCGTGACCTTCAAACTGACGTTGACAGATAACGGATCAAGTTACACGGAGAAAATTGTTCAAAAAAAGTAAATTAAATGTTAACTACACGCAAAAAAGTGAAACCACCAAAGAATCTCAAATAATAATTGTTTATTTTTATGACTTGTATCAACAAAGTTTTAATTGTTAAACTCAATTTATGAATTGTTGAAGTTAATTCAACAGCTCAACAAATATTGTGTTAAATATATAAATATATGTTTTAGCTTCTGTTTTTGGAGTACCATCCATTATTAAGAATAATTAGCTATTGTTTAACCAAATGATTCTTATTTGTAATATTGTTATCGAAATTATATGTGTAAGTATGTTTTTATGTAGCATATGTAGGATAGGGTGAGTCTAAAAACCAATACAATAACAATAGATTATACAGTGTGGAAACCACTTATGGAATAAAATTCTTTGTCATTATTTTAGAAAATTTGAAAAAATGCCGAGACACGTCAACTTTTGAATTGAGTTGTGCGTTATGTAAGTATAAATTTAAGTGTACAGGGTGATTCACGCAAGTATGCCATAGTCGGTGTTGTTTTTTTTCAATGAAACACTCTGTATATTTGTATATTTTTGAAATCCTCTTAATGAACCGATTCCAACAAACTATATAATGTATGGTCAATTACGAGTTATACAGGGTGAAATTTTTATTTTTACAGTTATTAAACACATACCTACATAAAATACCTAATGTATTTGATTTTAATACATTAAAACAAATGCTCACAATGTTCTCCACCTAGTTGTTGGCAATAGCACACTCTCCTATAGAACTCCTCCTCAACTTTGTTTAACGTTTGAGGTGAAATATTCCCTATTTCTGTAGTTATCCTGTCTTTGAGGCCTACAATGCGAGTTGGTTATGTTGCATATACTTTGTTCTTGAGATAACCCCACAGAAAAAAATCTAACGGCGTAAGGCCAGGCGATCTAGCTGGCCACTCAATAGTACTTCTTCGTCCAATCCATTTATTGGGAAAGATTTCATCTAAATAAGTTCTTACCATTAAAGCATAATGGGGTGTTGCCCCGTCTTGCTAGAACCAAACATTTTCATTCGGTAAGCTAGGATCTATTGCTAACGCAGGAATAACTTCATTTTTAAGCACATATAAATATTTTTCAGCTGTCAAATTTCCATTGATAAATATAGGACCAATAATATGGTCGCCTATGATACCGTCCCAAACGTTCACCTGTTGAGGATACTGAGTATGTGTCTTACGCATCCAATTAGGATTCTCTGCTAACCAATGTCTACAGTTCTGTCGGTTTACCTCTCCATTCTACGATCTGGATCGTCTTTTGTTAACCCCTGCACAAAAGTTAATTTGTAAGGATGAAGTTTTTCTTTATGAAGACATCTTAGAACAGTTGTATGACTAACATTATTTTCACAGATAATTTGACGTGTACTTGAAGTTGGATTCTCTTAACAAAATATCCACTTTCACATCATCTTCAACGAAGTGTAGTTTTATTTTCAATGATTTGGCATGTCCAAGTTCTCTGAATTGTGCATGAATTTTAGACACAGTACTTTGTGAAATATTAGGCAATTCGGGATACCTGTGATTAAATAAGTTTGCCACTTCAACTTGACTTCTGCAGTTATCCCCGTACCCGATCATCATTAAAATCTCAATTCGGTGAGTCTCAGTTAAATATTTCATTGTTGTGTCGACAAGGAAAGAGTGTTTGACAAAGATTAATCATGAGGCTTATCATTTTTTTTTTCACAAAAAAAACACCACTTTGTTGCCGTCTGCCGACCATTTTACTTCCATGAAAATGTCTGCCAATAATTTACACATTTCCTAACAACAAATCCTACATATTGACACAACTTTTATCCGTGAGTCTTATCATTTTTTTTCTGTCAAAAATTATCGATTTTGATCGGCTATTACGTACTTAATCTTCCTAACCACGCAGACAGACTGGGTGCTTAGTGTTTGAGAACTTCAATCGAACTTATCCAGCTAGTCAAATATCATGTACCTCATACATTGTTTTTTCTGTAGCCAGCTCTTAGACTAAATCCACATTATTTATCGATTTAAAACAATTCACATTATTTACCGATTTTGTCTAATTATTGGCGTTTTAAGGCAATTTTTAGGTATTTATGATAAAATTCATGGGCGTAGCAGGTTTTGCTTACTATACAAATACGTCAAATGATTAGTTAGTTTAGATTTTTGATAAATCCATATATCCATATTTAACTAATTTAAAAAAGTACCAATATTTTAAGCGTTATAAATTATTTATTTAAAAATTTCACCCTGTATAATTCATAATTGACCATACATTATTCAGTTTGTTGAAATCGGTTTATAAAGAGGATTTCAAAAATATGCAAATATACAGAGTGTTTCATTGAAAAAAAACAACACCGACTATGGCATAATAAAGAATTTTATTCCATAAGTGGTTTCCACACTGTGTATTTATAATATATCAGTTTACAATAGGAAGAATTTCAGTAAATGATGGTATGAAATTACAATAAGTATGGTGCTTGAATATGAAATTTGTAATATTTATATATTCAAAAGTTACACTTTACCAGATTCTGAATCAAATTTCACACCCAGAGAAAATGTACTGATATCAGTGACAACGAAGTTATAAAAAAGAAGCGACAGTAAACTTTTCTCCATAGTTATCGAAGTTTTGTTGTGTTTTTCAATTATTAACATCCATCACTTGAATGACAGCCACGAATTGCACAAGTTTTTGGCGCCATAACTAATGATGTAATTTTGTAAAAAAATCTATTGTTCAAAACACACAAAAATATGTAAATAATTAAAAAGCTTAAAACAAAGAAAATTCTCTGGTAAAAAATAAAATCACATGTCATTGACAGATAACCGGCTTAAAATGGCGACTGTCAGACATGCGCACTCAGAAAATGAATTGTGAAATAGCACAAGCTTCGTTTCCTATAGGGATGGTGTATTATGTGGTGAAAGTAGTGGAATTTGGTTGAATTATGAATTGACAGTGTGAATTTGGTATGAATCCCAATTTAAACAGGAAAATTATATGGCTCATACAATATCCTTTTCGGTGTGCGTCATCGTTTGTTACGTATATCCGGGTTTTGGGTATGGCGTTCATTCTATTTGCTATTTTGACATATGGCTAACCTTAAATTTGATAAATAAAATCATCAGAATCGTATGTAGCCAAATTCGAAGAGGCTATGGAATTAATAAATACCAGCTTCTTTTTCTAGCTGGAATTACTTGAGAACTTTCAAAATGATGTTGTTTTTCCTTGTATCTAGGCATATTTTTGTATAATTTGAATAAATATAACAATAAGATTAATATTCACTGTCATAATTAATAATTGCCCGTATAAACAACAAAGTACATACCAGACGAGAACTGTCAGTGGGACATTAGAAAAAGACGTAAGACACATTGCCGCTACGAAAGGTAGGTCTATATTCTATTTTGAATACGTAATTTCTCCCAATTGATAGGTTGCGCTTGCGCGTGATCTAAACATCAACCATTAAAATTTTTGTGAGTCAAAGATTAGAGTTAAGGTTTGTAATACATTTAAACGGTTCATTATTGTGATATTTTAATTGGGATTAATCACAGACCTGCCTTTTTTGCATTTATTCCTACGTAATGCGTTAGAAGGACATTCATTATCAATCGATCATGCACACCAAGAAGGGTATTATTTAAACCATATCAATTGCTTAGAACATTTCTTCAAATCATCTACTTAATTGTTTTATCTGAGACTCTGTATATCGTATACCTGTCGGTAAATTATAGGTACCGTGAGTGAGAGTACACATTCACGTTATGCTACTTTTTTCTAAAATAAACCAAATCAAGATACGTCTTCAAAATAAAAGAGTTCACTTATCAAAATTCTAATCGTAGAAACCACACATGATGCAATCTAATAAATCATAATGAAATATTATTAACTGTTGAACTTTTCCCATCTCATTTAAGCCATGGATCACGATTGTGTTTTGTAATCTAGTTGTTACTGGTTATTATGAAAGGAAAGTAAAAAAGATTTCTATTAGAAAAAAAAATTAGAATCAAATTATTATACTCTTCCTACTGCTCTCATTTAATACCAAAAATAATCTTAGTAGACGGTCTTGAACATTTTCTTGATAACAATATTTCCAATTATTTTATTTTCATAGTGAAATGATTTTTCTACCGCTAGTTCAAATTTGCAATTCCAAAAAAACATAAAGTTTCACTTTTCAGAGCAGCGATTGAGATTCATATTTGCACTCGGGAGGGATTCGTAAGATAGTAACAAACAGGGTACTGACCCATTTGGCCAGTACCTTTCAAATACTCATCTCTTCAACCCTATATTCAGAATTTCTTCCAATATGGTTAGGCAGACAACTTCCTCTCATGGTAGAGATTCAGATTCTATTATTTCTTTTCCACACTACGTTATAAAGGGGATCGCTAGAAATCTTGCAACTAGTGATTCTATATATTATAACGGTTGCAACAACACAACAATTATAAAAAAACATTACGTTTAAGATTTGTTCACCTACGGCTTCCCTATCTTAGCAACTGTCAATAGACGTCGCCATTTTATTCAGAATTTACTATTTGAAAACATTCGATGTTTTCGCGGTCGTTACCCATAGCAAACGTCACTTCCAAATTTGAATATGACTTCCAAATTTGACATTTCTAAAATACTACAAAGACAAGGATTATTTATTATTATTATTTTCATTTTCATTGAGTTTACAACACTTTTGATTTCGGGAGTAGTGGAAGGTACAGAAATATCGCTATCAGTATCAAACATTTTGCGTTTTGTCAAGAACTGTCAAAATATTTCGAATATATTGAAACAAATCATTTCCATAGCACACGGTGACATTGTTGAATAAATTGAACAGCTGTTGTTTTTAGAGAGCAATAATATATTCATTAACAATTATCTAGTTTGATAGTTTTAACGATTGCACGGAAAATAGTGTGTATGCCATGTATGGCCGCGAAACTTTTTAACGACCTCAAGATTATCTTGCCTCGGCCGCAAGCGGCCTCGGCGATAGCTCGAGATAGGAAAGTCTGACTGTTTTTGGGTCACAAGTTCCTGTGTGACAGGCAAGTACCTGTGGCACAAACAGTTCCTGTTGACAGTCCGTAGTACCTACATCGACATCTTCATTATCAACGTCATCTTCATCATCAAACAATTGTATTTTTGATAAGCTTTTTTTATTGCTACTAACCCTTTTTTCATGTAAATTCAAAGACCCTCATTATATACATTTTTTTACTCTGTTAGTTTCATTTATTATACAGAAACTTCAAGTTCTTTTTTGAAACAGATTAAAAGTTAGCTGACCATTAAATTTGATTTTCAGTAGTAATAACCCAAGGGCATTGATAATTGTTCGAAAAAATTTTATGACAGATGTCGAAAGCTTGTTGCTTGGAAACAGACCGACGCCGTAGGCGGAGGTCTGTTGCCTATGAGCAACAAGCTTGAGAAAGTTGTCATAAAATTTTTGAGCATTTATCAATGTCCGAGGGTTATTCGGATAGAAAATTTTTTGCTTATTATAGAAAAAGAACAGATCTTAAACAATTTATCTAAAGGTGCAATTAACAAAGGAACAATTAGAAAAGTTAAATGTGACATTTCGAAATATTAAATATTTGAAACTTCAAAGTCGAAATAAATCAATATGCATCCATAGCAACGTGTGAAAACAGCCCCAAGGTCTGTTTTCAGTGTAATGTTGACATGATTGGGTGAAATTGTTCATATGATCAAAAATGAGGAAATTTGATTAGTTCTAGGAACTGTCAAAAAATTTTCTTTCTAATTTTCTTTTAGAAAAAAAATTAGTGGTGACCTAAAATATCTTTTTCTGTTTTTCTAGTTATGCCAAAATTGTTCTTCTCAAGATTGATTAGGTAACAAAGCCCTGCGAACTAGCTTAGTTTTCCTCCAAATTTAATCGGTCAGTTAGGCAAGAGCCTGCAATAATTATCATCATTTTTTTTCAAAGACATTCAATCTCATTATTTGTTTCATTGGTGCTCAACATCAATCAACAATTTGGTTTCATGGTTTCAAGGTATTTTGCGGCCCTTGCATACAAATAACTATTTCATCATTATTGGATCTGAAGCTTTAATAAACTGTATTCCAAAGTACTTTTAGAAGTAGCGCCTGCCAAGTGCGCATCAACTCTCAGATCATGGTTAGGGGCCGTACCCAAATTACGTAAGATTATTGAGGCAGGGGGGATACAATTGACATTTTCTTACGCTGTCTTACGTTATGGGCGTGGGTGAAAAAATTTTCTTACGTAAGATTTTCATGACATTGCGTATCACAAACTCGCAAATTAAGTATGACGGGACACTACAGAAACAAACATTGGTTTGGATTTCGTATTTGAGATATGGATGAGCTCTTGAAGTTAAACAAATACATATTTTTAATATTCATATGTCAGTATACTACCCAAAAACTTAACAAACTCACTTTTCCGCAATATTGCGGAAAGGTGAATCTACATTAAAAAAAGTGCGGACAAGTGGATTGTTCCGCTTGCTGGTAGGAAAAATACTTCTAGATATAGCTCAAGCAAAGAATAAAAAAACTTACTTGAACTTGAAAGAATGCTTTTCGGCGTGGCACACGATTTTTTTTGTCTTCGGCGGCGCCTTCAATAAAGCTTTGCCCTTCTCAAGCTATCAGATAAAAATCCCCCCAATGTAAATGCTGTAAAAGTTATGCGACTAATAGTTGAACTCTTACTAGGAAAATTCACTTGATCTGGTGCCTTTTTTTTAGGTTTCCAATTAATTTAAAATTATGTTCAGTTTCTGCAATAGATTGTGTTCCACATCTGTTTTTTCCCTAAAAAAATCATTAACTGAAATATTTGATAAGTTTATTACCAATACAAACGTTTTGATGTACATTTCTAAAATACACCAGCTGCCTACAACGGAATAGTGTTCAATACATGTCTATTACAACCAAGTAGGACTTTGGAATTTACATTAATATCGATAAATCAAAACAGTTGCAGAGCCAGCAATTTATAATATAGCTTATTTTGTGGTTGGTTTACTATGACATTTCTTACTTGAATTACGTACCGATAGACATGACTATGTTATATTTAAAGCATTCATTTTCCAAGCTCCAGCATTTTTTCACAAATTACATAACAGTGAAATATTTCTTCATGAAAATATTGGAAATGATAATTTGTGAAACTGCAAGTGAAGGGTCGTTATTAACAGCTTTTAAACTGAGTGCGTTTCTAATTTCACGTCTGTCGTTTATGTACCTCTAGAATCTTCTCACAATTTTGAAATTTGTGCAATAAACAGACCGTAAACCGTATTTTCAGGATGTTTAGATTAGTTTGATGGTGTCATTGATGTCAATTATCTGAATGTAGCCGCTGAATGTTTACAAAATAAAATCAAAACGAAAATGGAGCGTATATACAATACCAGTTAATAACGTTTGGAATGGAGAATTTATATCCTACAATCCTACTTAATAAACTAGATAGAATTATCATATAAATTGAATTAAGTTGTGGAGAAAAATTTTACTAATTTTTTGTGTGTATGCAGACTCAAACTGAGAAAAGGACAGTTTTAAAATGACTTGAACGTGTTAAATTTTTTTTCTTAAATATTGTAGAGCAGTACACTGATGAGTGAATAAAACAATAGTCTTATACAAAATATTTATTGGTTTTCCATATTACAATTTTCATTTTGTTATGATTTTTAAAATTTTTATCGACAAATTTTAATGTGTACTATAGTCGTATCCTGGAGAAAAGTTTTATTGAATATTCTATTGGAAAATCAACACAAGGATGTACAAACTCTGTTGTTTGACTTATATTTATAAGTGATTCAACAATATTATATTCCGTAGCAACTTTCTCAAAATTCATTTGGAATAATTTTTCTAATAATGAGATGTATTGTACAAAACTTCCATGCGGCATATTCAAGTTTCCAAAAATATCCTTATTCATATTTTCATAAGCTCTAAGGTAACAGTATAAAGTATTTTTGTAACAGTATATAAAGTATTTCTTCTATCCAGAGACAAAGAAAATAGAGACAAAGGAAATAATGGAAAGGTGGAAACAACATTTCGAAGACATACTGACTGTACAACGAACGAACACGGTAGAAGAAACAGAAATCTCAGAAGCAGAACAAGAGCAATGTGAATATGTACAGTTCGAAAAAGAAGATGTGAAAGCAGCAATAAAAATGTTGAAAAGAGGTAAAGCTGCAGGACATGACCAAATAACAACAGAAATGCTGCACAACTTGGGACACACAGGCTTTGAAGTGTTAACAATTCTAATCAATAAAGCTGCAAAGGAACACCGAATTCCTAAAGATTGGGAGATAGGAATAATACTGCCTCTACACAAAAAAGGTAACAATAGAGACTGTAACAATTATAGAGGTATTACATTATTAAGCATTGTGTCAAAAGTATACGAAAAATTGTTAGACTGTAAATTAAAAACCAAAATTGAACATCAACTGGAAGACTCACAGAGCGGATTTAGAAGAGGAAGAGGAGTACAAGACCACATATTTACCATAAAACAAATGATTGAGAAGTTTCATAATAGCAATATGTATGTAGCATTCATAGATTTGGAAAAAGCTTTCGACAGTATCTCAAGGAAGACGGTATGGAACAGTTTAAGAAACAGAGGGGTCAACGAAGAACTAAGGAGCAGCATAGCCAGCTTATACCAATGCACCAGAAACTACATAAGAACAAATAATGCCGAATCTGGGCAGTTTCTAACTAGGGAAGGTTTAAGACAGGGAGGAGTTCTAAGCACCACCTTATTTAACCTTATACTAGACGATGTAATGAAGAAAGTTAAATCAAAAGCAAAGAAACTTCTGGTGGGCTACAGAAATCTGGAACCAACCTACATAACAGAATGTGCCTTCGCAGACGATCTAATGATATGTGCCAAGAATCAAACGGACCTGCAAAACAATTTAAATCTATGGTATGAAGCACTGAAGAAATACAACCTAAAAATTAATGCGAATAAAACAAAATTAATGGTGATCGGTAGAAACGAAGTCCAAACAGTTGTTAGTTTAAGCGATAAAGAATTAGAACAAACGGATAACTTCAAGTATCTAGGTGTCTTGATAAACAAAGACGGGAAGAACGAAGCGGAAATTAACAGCAGGATAGAAAGCGCAACCAAGTTGTACTATTCATTAAGTAACACGCTTGTGAGGAAGAAAGAAGTGTCGACGAAAACAAAGCTAATAGTCTACAAAACCATATTCAAACCGATCCTAATCTATGGTTGTGAAAGCTGGGTACTCACGGAACAACAGAAGAGCAAAATACAAGCCATAGAAATGAAATTTCTAAGGGGCATAAAGGGCATCACAAAAAAAGACCTAGTGAGAAATGACTTTATTAGAAAGGAATTGGAGGTCGAGCCGATCATAAACAGTATAGAACGACAACAACTGAAGTGGTTTGAACATATGGTAAGAATGGACAACTCGAGACAAGTCAAGTTGATATGGCAAACCAAACCAAAAAATAGAAGATCTAGAGGCAGGCCTAGAAGGAAATGGGATGATGTAATAGCTGGTATCCTGGGAAAAAGTAACAAGAGCTGTAAGGAAGGGAAAGAACTTGCACGAAATAGGAGAACCTGGGCGAAATTTGTGTATAAAAACGAATGAAATATTTAAGTACAAACCTTGTATGAACAAAACACCTTAACACCTTCGGGTATATTAAGGTTTATGATTATGATGATGATGATATAAAGTATTTTTGGCATGCTTCGAGCCAAACTTTAGCTCTGAAACAAAAACAACAAATTAAATCAATGCATGAAACTAAGGCTCATAAATGTAATATGAAGATCAAATAATGAAGTATTATACTTTTCGTATGAAAATACAAACAGTTTCTCACCTTTCTGAATCCTTTCGAAAACGGTTAAATTTTTCATCACAATTGTAATATTTATTGTTACATCCACGAACTACACACCCACTACCCGTTTTCTTCTTTTGAATGGTATCCATTGCAAAAAAATGCTTATAAACCATGAAAATGAAACCGAAAAGCCGTAAAAATATAAGCTGTAATAAATAATTTCATTCGCAAATTCACCACTTGCACTTTGGTTGGATCGCAGCACAGCCCTGGCCGCCGGATGAGATACTCATCCGAACGACGTTGTAGGTCACAGAGAGCTCGGCAGTGTGACGTCAAGAGATAACATACTGGTTCGTTCCTATACTGTGCTTATAGTTTCTTAATCATTGTAAGTACTGCCCTTCCCCGCCATTAACTGTCAGGTTAAATAAATAGAAAAATTGTAGCTTTTCCCAGTCAAATTTATCAAGGATAAAGAAAAAAATAACAAATTATTTGTATGAATAACTTGAGATTAATATCATTATCAAACGAATCGATTAAATCTCCTTATTGTGAATATACGTATCAGACTATGAAAGCAGGTGATCCATGCCTGTTGTAATCGAGATTCATCCGCGGATGTAGTACCATTGACGTACGCGAAGTTAGTGGGCTTTAAAATGAGGTGTTATCAAAGAATCAGTATCTTGCGGTGAAAATTGTATATTGTTTTACGAGTGACGAAAGTAACATGTTTTGAAGCGAGTAGAACAGGCTTACCTGCCGTGGCTGGTAATGTTCACGAGCTTAAAAAAATGTTTTCGACGAGTGAAACACTATACTTTTTCTACAACCCTGTTTATATCATAATAATATACTAATAAAAGAAAATTCATCTGATTTTTGTTTAAAAAAAGAACGTAACTTGGGATATTTACTTATATCTATATTATTTTCAATCGATAAAGTGGCTTTCAGAATTGAATACATAGACCATAGTGTCTATGACTTGAATTTTTTTGATAACCATCCAAAATACACAAGAAGCACATTATCCGAAAATAAATTAACATGATTGTTAACTCTCCAATCCCTGAGTTTTTCATATTTTTCTTCATATCTCTTTATGGATTTTAATGGTAATAAATCCAAAGAAGTCTGCTCAGCTTGATTTGCTATTTCTGGTGGTTATTTGGAAAATCTAAATCACTTTCTTATTCAGAATTCATGATAACTGACAATGCTCTGAGTGTAAACAATTGAAGAGAAATGTCAAACCGAGTGTCAAACTAATGAAACCTGGCAACTAGATATGAATTGTTTTTACATCTCACGGTATTTTTACAATTTTATTTTGCTTTTTAATTAAACAAAAGCGAAAAGATGCATTCTTATCAAAGAAATGATTCCTATCTTTGTTTATTAATAAGCAAAAGTCGTCAAAACATTATATACGAGGGGGCAAATTATTGAAAATATAAATTTTACTTCCGTCACTAGAGACGAAAGTTAACGTTTTGACACTTTCTCTCACTGGGGACGGAAATAGCGTTCTCGCTGAAAGTATTCTATTACAAAATGACGACTTTTTGTATAGGGTTGTAGAAAAAATATATTAATTCAATCCAATTCACGTACATGTTATTGAATATTTCCCTCCTGTATGAAGCGGGATCTTATCGCGATAAGATGCCGCTAACTATCGAA
>CAJUYI010005576.1:3591-15443 GCA_910591695.1 Galerucella pusilla
TAAGTAATGACACAAGGAACGTACAGAAGATATTAAGAAAATATTGGATTTTAAATTACAGTTGAACGAAGTGGAAACAATAACTGATGTAAAATTATTTAACTTGCAAAAAAACAGCTCGCCTTAAACTTGAAAACTCATCAACTTGGAGATTCAAACAGAAACTTTACTCATAGCGTTTCGCGATGATAGAAAATTGAAAAATTAATAGTGTGGGTTCTTTCCAAACTGAATTTAAATTTGAAGATAACAAAGACAGTTATCAGATCATTGTTATCTGATGGAAGTTAGATATTAATAAGAGAAAAAAAAATAAAAGTCGCCACTAATTTTATTCTTCACAACAAAATAAGAAAAATTTCAAATTTAATCTCTTCAACATGCCAGTGATCCTAGTTTACTCAGAAGAATCCAAACCACATATTTTTAGGAAAAAATCATTAAAGGATAATACAGGGTGGCGCATTAGAAGCAGCCCTACTCAAATATTGTTGGCGGAGGATAGACACGTCGATTTTGTTTTCGAGGGGGACAACTTTTGATAGTTAACTTATGGTTGTACGGTCATCCCCCTAAAAAGGTTGACTACCCCTTCAAGAATCTTTAAGGGCATGGGGGGTCGAGTGGCACATAATTTGAAAGGTATTTCGATTCTCTTTAAAGACATTCTAACAAATTGTGGAGATAATGGAAAGCAATGATCAGATTCCAGAAAATTATTATTTTTTCAACAGGATGTCGCTCCACCACACTATGCAGCTCCTGTACGTGACTTTTTAGATCAACATTTTCCCGCATATTGAATTGGTAGAAGAGGCTCCATTGAATGGGTCCCAAGATCGCCTGATCTATCACCGTTGGACTTTTTCTAATGGGGTTATTTAAAACGTGTTTACAAAACGCAACCAAACTCTTCAGAAGATCTTCGCCACTGGATAACTGTGGCATGTGGTGAAATAACTCCAGTTATGCTACAAAATATTCGGAGCAGTGTTGAACAAAGGTTGTATTAATGTTTGAAAGTAAACGGATCACAACTTGAACACTTATTTTGATTAAAACTTCTCAGTCAACTTATTTTTATTTCTCCCACTAACACATCCAGCTGGTGTTTGTCTTTAATTATAACACTTAACACCAAAATGTTAGCATGCCCTCAAAGAGAATCGAAATACCTTTCAAGTTATGTGCCACTCGACCCCCTATGCTATTAAGGATTCTCGAAGGGGTAGCCACCCCTTTTGGGGAGATGACAGTACAACCATAAGCTAACTATCAAAAGTTGTCCCCCTCGAAAACAAAATCGATGTGTCTCGAGGTTTGCCGCAAAAACCTCCCCCGCCAACAATATTTGAGTAGGACTGTTTCTAATGCGCCACCCTGTATATTATAAATACTGCACAATTCTCTACTACCTTGTTACTTCAAAAACAATGATGAGCAGACATCTGGAAGCCTCTCCGTTCATATATATTAAAATTTGAATACTTTAAATTTCGATGCAAAGTTAAAAATCGGAATTAGGTATAATCATTGATTTTCGGACCAAATAGACTTTGAGGTCTATTACACCAAAAAAAATTATTAAATATGTTTATACTTGAAATAATGACTGCAAAAAAAATAAAAAACATAACTGAAATATTAGTGATCTTTTTTTTTTTTTAATTTTCATTTTCAGTCGCATCAACCCCTGGGGTTATTAGCGACAATATAATTATTCTATATTACAATTTGGATAAAATATTTATGTCTTTGAGATAGGTTATTAAATTTTGGACATTACAATTCACACCGAGCACTACATCTAATTTATTGCTAATATTATTTATTATCCTTGCTTGATTGAAAATTGGGCATTCTACTAGGATGTGTTTCACAGTTAATTGGCAATTACATAGATCACACTGTGGAGGTTCAGTTTTTTTAATAATATGACTATGAGTGATGTTGGTATGTCCTAATCGGAGTCTTGATAATATTACTTGTGATGCTCTATCAAAATTTGTATAGGGCCAAGGTTTTGCTGTTGTTTTAACATTGCGTAACTTTGATTGTGATACATGCCACTCATTTTGCCACAACTGTTGCACTTTTAACTTCACGTACACTTTTATGTCCTGTAGCACTGAATTTTGTACTTCACTTGCGGTTTCACTGGTAATGGCTTCTCGAGCAAGCCGATCGGCCTCTTCGTTCCCATGGATGCCAATATGGGAAGGAATCCATAAAAGTGTTACTTTGATGTTGGATTGCTGGAAATAGGACATAGTTTGTTTTATTTCTAAGGCTAATGGATGGGTGATGTAGAGTTGGTTGATTGACTGAATGGAACTTAGGGAGTCTGTTATTATAAGAAATTTTGTGAAATTTTTAGTTTTGGCATAATTCAGTGCTTGTAGTATGGCATAGAGCTCTCCTGTGAAGACACTGCTATTATTTGGTAATATGAATTGCCTAGATTCATATTTTGTGAAAATTGCTGTACCCACATTATCGGAGATCTTTGAAGCATCTGTATAAATGTGAATGTTTCCAGGATAAGTGTCGAGTTTGGACTTAAAAAGCTGTTTAAATAAAAATGGAGATGTATCTGATTTGCAGTGTGATGCTAATGAGGTGTCAGATGGAATAAGTTGAATTGACCATGGCGGCGGGGTTTCAATTCGATTGGAAAAGAGGCTGGGAAGTTCGATATCAAGTTCCGAAATGATATTTTTAACTCTATCGTAGTATGGAGAGATAACAGTTCTGTTGGATGTATATAGTTTATGATACCGCTTTTTGAATGTCTTGTTATATGTTGGGTTTGCTGTATTATTACATACTGAAAGAGCATAGGAAATTGTAAGATGTTTTCTTCGTAGATGTAAGGATGGTTCGCCGGTTTCACATTGTAGACTTTTGATTGGACTCGTGCAGAATGCTCCCGTAATTATCCTCAATGCTGTATTTTGAAGAGTATCAAGCTGATTTAATATTGTCTTTTTTGCTGTACTATATATTATAGAACCATAGTCAATTTTTGAACGATTTAGAGTTTTATATATATGCATATATATCCCCAACTTTTAGCAGTTATTGTTTTTAGTAAGTTTATGCCATTTTGACATGTTTTTTTGATTTGTTGAATATGTTGCTTCCATGTTAGTTTTTTGTCAAATATCATTCCTAGGAATCTGATACTATCAACGTAGGTTAGTGTTTTTTGGCCAAGTTTCAATTCGGGATAATATGGATGATGTTTTTTGGTGAACAATAGACATTTTGTTTTCTCTGTTGAAAATTGCAGACCTGTGAATTTTGACCAGTGTTGAAGTTAATTTAAGGCATCTTGGATATGTTTCTGAATGGAATGAATGTTCTTTCCCTTACAAAATAATACTAAATCATCAGCATATAGTCTACCTTTGACCAGTTTGGGACACTGTACTAGGATTTTATTGACAGCAATTAGAAATAACGTTGCACTAATAGTAGATCCTTGAGGAGTTCCATTTATTTGTTCTTTTCTAGATGAAGTGATGTTGTTTATTTTAACGTGGAAATAGCGTTTTTCCAAAAAATTTTTGATAAATTTCAAGATATTTCCTGTTATACCCCAATACTGAAGAGTCTTCATAATATCATAACGCCAGGCTGTATCAAATGCTTTTTTTTGTCAATAAAAACTGCTATGCATTCCTGCTTGTTTGTAAAGGCTTCATGTATCTCAGATTCTAGATCGATTAGATTGTCAATGGTAGACCTGTTTTGCCGGAAGCCACTTTGTTCGTTTATAATTAAGTTTTCCTTTTCAAGAATCCATAGTAGTCTTTTATTGATTATTTTTTCCAGGATTTTGCACATAACATTAGTCAGAGATATAGGTCGATAAGAACTTATATTTGTTCTTGGAGAGTGTGGTTTTGAAATAGGTATAACGATGGCTTCAGACCATGAAGATGGAAACACATTTCGGGTCCAAATTAGATTGTAAATATTAAGGAGGTGCAGTTTGGCATTGCTGGGGAGGTTTTGTAAAAATATTAGTGGGATATTGTCTGGTCCTGGAGCAGAATTTTTGGTTGCACTCAACAAAAAATTTAGTTCATTCAAGGTTATGGGAAGATTAACTAGGTTGTCATCATTATTTTCAGAGCTAATAAGTTCGACCTCACTGTTACGTTTAAACGTGAGAAACTCATTTGTGAAATTCCTATCGCTGGAGTCATGCTCGAATTGATTGGCAAAAATTTCAGCTATCTCTTCAGTATTCGTTACGACTCTGTCATTATGTGCTATAAATGGTATATTGGCGAATTTGCGTTTTCCTGATATTTTTCTAAGTTGTTGCCATACCTTGCTGATTGGCCTTGAGCTGTTTATGTCACTAACGAACTTTTTCCAACTATTCTTCCTTGTAGCTTTCAGTATAAATCTTGTTTTGGCTCTATTTTTTTTGTAGCTAATTAAATTGTTTTCTGCTCTATTTTTCTTTAGTTTATTGAACGATTTTTTATATTCATTAATAGCATTTTCACATTCGGAATTCCACCATGGTAGAGGTATTAGTGATCTCATATAACTTTTATATTTTACCACATGCGAATTCCCATTGTAAATCCGCCACCACCAGTTGTCTTTTACTTAGTTTCATAACAAAATTCATAACAAATAGTAAATCTAAAATACATCATTTCAGAATTCGAAATTGCTTGTTCCACCAAAATTATCACCACCTCCAACAACTTTCCGAAAATTTAAGCATGTAGCAGAAGACCCAAACCGAGTTTGTAAGATAGTAACTTATAATGAAAAGAGCGGTTCCAATACAATGACATTTTCTGAGAAAAATACTCCAGCATTATGCACAAACAGCACTAAACGAATTTCAAGTAAAAGTAACTCGCAGATAGATGACTCTCAGAAGATGACGTCCAAGTCTGGGTTTAAACGATCGAAAAATACATCTGAACCAGCAGCAGAACAAATCCCATTGAATAATGGAAGATATCATCTTCAGCAGAGTGTTAAAGGACAAGTGAGTATTTCAAAGTTTCATTTAGAGTCTAGAGAGTGACGGAGAGAGGTCGATACCCACCCATACGACTAATATGCTTTGCCTATCAGGTCATCGCTTTTATCAAATATTTTTGGTATTTTGTAGAGTCCTATTCCAGCACACTTGAGAAGAAAAAACTGTTTTAAAAAATCACCGACACCAGTAACAAAATTCAGTAAGACCAGTAACGTCAGTACTAAGAAGAATAATACAAATACGATCAAATTAATAAACAAATCAAGCGACAGTATATTACCTCAAATAAATATAGAAACTGGGATTAAGAGGAGAGTTATGAATGAGATTAGCTCGTTGATAGATTCCTCGGGATGTCTTAGGAACAAAGAAAATCACTCTTTGTATTTATTCGCTCCAGACAACAGGTGAGTTACTAACAAATAAAAGCAACAGCTATTTTCACTAACTATATATTATTTTACGATATAAGCTTTCCACCGATATTTAATTGGTTCTGGAAATTCTATTAATTACATCTACAATATTGACCTACCAATCCCTTGCCTATCTAAACGTTATCTTCTTGTGGTTGGCCAGATTTAAGACCTTTGGTAGGTACTCGCGCGGTATGATTTGGAAATATAGTGAGGATTTCAGTGCTGCCTGTCTGTCAAGTTCATATCACTTTTAAATGTTCATTTGCAGACACGGGTCAATAGCATGGGTATCTCTTACTGGAATCTTCACAAATTATTGACACATTATGTTCATTTAATAAACGATTTCAGCATAGACAATCATAAATAAAAAATAATATTTGATATTAAGTACAGGGCTCATCTAGTAAACACGTTAACTTGTTGTTTTTTCAGGTTTAGAACATGTTGTTGTTGGATCGTCAAACAAAGTTGGTTTGATAATTTAGTATTAATATTTATAGCGCAAAATTGTATTACTCTGGCAATGGAAAGACCAAACATTCCACCAGATAGTCCGGAAAAAATATTTTTACAATCTTCTAACTATATATTTTCTATTGTGTTCGCAACAGAAATGTTTATTAAGGTGAGTACCTGTTGTCTCTTGGCAGTCTATTGGAGGATTCTTTACAATTTTTCTCCAGCTCGGACTTATAGTTTGACAAACCTCTAATGCTACGCGGATTTCAGGTTGTTGCGAGCGGTATGTGTTATGGCACCAATGCATACTTCACATCTGGTTGGAATATAATGGATGGTTCATTAGTGATAATTTCGGTTGTGGATATTATAATGTTCTTAATAAACGATACGACCTCAAGAATATTTGGAATATTGAGGGTAAGTTGTGTTAAATACCTAGAAAAGTAACCCATGCCGAAAACATACAAAAAAGACATGCTTATCATACAGGAAACTGCTCACTAAGGTACCATATCTGGAAGATATGCAAAATAGACAGTGGATTCTGATTTCCAGGAAAATGGATTTCCAGGATGATCTCTAAAATTGAAATATAGATGTAGGGTTTACATAATCAGGTACAATTAAGTCAATCTACGCCCGTGAAATGTTATACTGTGGTGATAGCAGGATCTGCTAAATTTTGGAACAGCTTACACATGAGTTTGATATTTATGTACTTTTGAATCATTTTCAGGTATTCCGACTATTAAGGTCACTACGTCCTTTAAGAGTTATCAACAGAGCTCCTGGGTTGAAACTTGTTGTACAAACGTTACTATCTTCTCTTAGACCAATAGGAAATATTGTACTGATTTGTTGTACATTTTTCATTATATTTGGTATTTTGGGAGTTCAGGTAGGTACAATATATTTTAGGATTTTATTTATTACACTCAGTGCATTTATGATTGACAATATAATTTATATAAAAAATTTCCATATGCCACAGTGCAATAGTTACTTTGATAACGGCAAAAGTTATTTGCAATTTTTACAGCGATAAATTAACTCCAATGTTAAAATGTCATATACCTGGAAATGTTATTGTCACTTTGACATCGATAAAAAAGGTGCATCCTTTTTTATCGGATAAAAACTTCTCTTCCTCAATATCTAGTAAGCGGACGTCACTTTTACACAATGACAATGAGTCGCAAGTTTGGTTACTTATAAGATAATTATTGTTGTTGTTCATCCATATATTCTGTCGTTAATTTATCTTGCCAAAAACACTCGAGCTTTTCTTTTATCAGATAAATTTCTCTTTAACTCATAGTTTTGCCAATCACTAACTGGCAAAACTGTTTCGTTGCAAAGATAAATTTATCCAATAAAAAAAGCTCTTGTGTTTATACTGTTGATAAATTAATTCCGATGTTAAAATGTCATATACCTGGATATGTTATTGTCACTTTGACATCGATAAAAAAGGTGCATCCTTTTTTATGGCGATAAAAACTCCTCTCCCTCAATATCTAGTAAGCGGACGTCACTTTTACACAATGACAATGAGTCGCAAGTTAATAAAGATAATTATTTTTGTTGTTCATCCATATATTCTGTCGTTAATTTATCTTGCCAAAAAACACTCGAGCTTTTCTTTTATAGGATAAATTTCTCTTTAACTCAAAATTTTGCCAATCATGTCAGTTTTTCTCGTAAAATTAGTGATTGGCAAAACTGTTTCGTTGCAAAGAGAAATTTATCCGATAAAAAAAAGCTCTTGTGTTTTTACTGTTGGCAAATGCACTAGTGATGTTTTCACTTATTCATTTTTTAATGATTTATCGCGGTGTCATCAGTAGCCAAAATAAATAGTTTTACATTTTGTCAACAACTTATCAAATTATTAAACACTAAACAATGAGTTAATTCGGTAAGTCTACGAACAAGAAAATTAGTCAAATTGCTAATAGATGATGTGTGCCTGCTAATACAGTTGCGACTCCATCATCAATCTGGCGACAATTTTCTACTTTTTGCGATGCTAAAGAATATACAATTGAGCCAGAAATTTCCATAAAAAAATTGAATCTAAAATTGTAATATTGGGCTTTTAATATGCGAAAATGTTACAGCGAAGACTACAAAGAAGCGGTAGTTAAAACCAAAAAAAAGAGAAATTCCAGAAATCGGCTCTTAATAAATGTGAAGTATTTTCAATGGCCAGATTATGTGACAAAAATTAACCGGAAGTACTTCCATTTTGGACTTCACATTTTGGCGTTTGAATTAGCTTAGCGTGGAGGAGAAGCAACTTACTACAAATTCACTCATTTCGTAACCGAAATTGGAAATAATGGGAAATAAACTGGACACATGTCGAGTTTGATCATCTATTTTCGGATACAAGACTGGGCGGTGACAATAAATTATGTGAAAGCAAATAAATTACGCCTAACAGTTTTTGGGAAGTTATTTTCCCAGTACCTACTTAGGCTTATTTAAAAAGTTGGTGGAATACCGGAGCACTTCCATAACATTGCAAAGATTATTTCTTACACCAAATCCCTTTTGGAAGAAGATACATTTTAAAGGTTGGTATAAAAATGTGCCGATTGGGATTAATGGATTTTCCAACTGGACTAAATGCACAGCACAACGTATTGGTATGGATGTCAAGCGTGTCAAAATTACAAATCACTCAAATTCAGCTGCAGCAGTTAGCGAGTGGAGGGAAAGCGGAATTGAAGATCAAGCTCTCAATAAAAATAAGAAGACACAGCAATCTATCATCAATAAAAATATACTTACAAGTTGACAATTAGTGTCATTCGAGCAATATTCAATCGATTTGTTTGGAAAATGAACAAACTTCAATAGTACAGAAACAATGGCACCCTCAGTGACCTCAGTGACCTTAGTATTCCTCGTATGAATGTTAATAACTGCGTGTTTAATACCTAATTGATTGCTCAAAAAAAAGTATTTAGAACTTTAGTTCTTTATGTTAGGTTGGTCTGACCGTTATGTTACTTGGAACGAGGGAGGTCGCGACACAAAAGATCTGACCGTTACGTTACGTTGTTACGTTATGTGCCTTGAGCGCGTGGGCTCTCGCGCTCTCTCCTCAGTCTCAGAGCTAGTCTCTCCGCACAAAATGTTGATTGTCAGCATACATTGTAGTATTAATTACAGTTAATAGAATACTTAATATGTACTTTGTGCCAATCAACTTAATGATAAGATTTTTATAATTAATACTACTGTATATTTTTCTTTTCTTGGGTATATTAATTTGTGTATTTATTTATTGATTCAAAAAATTTGATTATTGCTTAAAAGGAACTAAAGTTCTTACCGTGTGTCCTGTCGGATTACACTCGATGTTTGTATTGATACCTGATGAATTTTGTTGTTTAAATTCTAAACTGTCACCCTAGAAACGCTCCACCTTCAGTGTCTCGTTTTTAATAGACAGTTTTTCTCGTCTAGCTGCTAGAAAAATTTACATGATAAAATACAAAGCTCTTGTGTTATTATAAGTGATTATTATGATAGACATTGATTCCTAATTTTAAATTACGGGTGAATGTAAAGTTTAAAGTTTGGCGTCTGAACAGTGGTATAGTATTCGGCGAATGCGCTAGGAGCACTAATAACACTTATTATTATCAATATTTGAGACTAGAACATCACAATCAGTATCTCGTATACAATGCGGTCCATTATTATTATTATTATGTACTATGTGGAAAAAAAACCTGAAACAGGTCGATTTTTATTCTTAAATTGACAATTTACAGTTATGTATATATTATCCCCCTCCAGCACCCCCTCGAAAGTTTTAAATAAGAAAGGGAGTCTTGTGGCACCTTGTTGGAAAGAGATTTTAGTCCTCTGTTCAGCAATATAAAGTGTTTTTTTTTTTAAATTCGATGCAATTATAACTGAGAAAATTAATTTTTAAGATGTAAAATTTTGTTAATGTCTTTATCACAAAACAAAAACAGATACGAAAAATCCTAATTATTTCTTAAAGTATATTTCAATAGACCAGACAATATTGCTGATTTAAAAGTTAGGATAACGGGAGAAATTAACAAAATAACCCTTGAGGTCATACAAAAAGTACGAGAATTCCAAAATCGCCTCGGTTATTGTCAAGAAGTAAATGGTGTTCTTTTTTGAACATTTAATTTAATAGTTAAGTACATTAAAAAATACATTCTAAATATTATGCGACATTTTTATTTCCATTCTACGTAAAGTTTTGTAATAAAGACATCATCAAAATTTTACATCTGAAAAATTAATTTTCTCAGTTATGATTGCATTGAATTTAAAAATATTCCTATAAAACTGTTTCATTTCATCATTTTGTGTACTTTATTTTCAGCTATTCAAGGGAACATTTTACTATTGTGTTGGTGAAAATTTGACTGGTATAGAAACTAGAGACGATTGTTCACAAAGAGGATATGAGTGGAAAAATCAAAAATATAATTTTGACGACTTGGTGCAAGCGTTGATGTCATTGTTTGTTCTAAGTTCAAGGGATGGCTGGGTTAACATTATGTATACAGGCCTTGATGCTGTTGGGCTGGATAAACAGGTGAGAAAAAAGTCTAAGAAACTATGCAATTAAAAGCATTTGAAAATATTACCGTATGAAACAATACACTGCTTAACTATTGAAGTGAATATAAATTCATCAATTTTCTTTGTAAATATTTTAAAAACAATTTAATCCCTGTATAAAAATCCCATAAGCCGCGTGATTTTGTCATTATAACAGCGAAAAAAGTTTGCCCTAACTTTTCCAGCAACAATAACGGAACCTAATTTTTGAAAGCATGACAACCAGAATTGTAAACAAATTTTTGATGACGCTATTTCAATTTTTCTTAAACTTGCGTTGTCAAAAAAGTTTTCATTTGTGGAAATGTCGTGATTTGGAGAGTCTTCGAGTGGAGAAATTGAAAAAGCCATCAATGATAATGTGCCTCACAATTCTAGGAATTTAAATACATCAATTTGGCGACAATTTGCGATTATTATTCACTAATTCACAGCACATTTTTTAATTTATTGATTTACATATTCATTAAATTGTCTTACCGAATTACACTTTAGCTTTTTTTGAGTCGAAGTGAACTTGACATTTATAATTCGAATTTTGTTGCCATTAGGTAATTCAACTCCACAAACTGCCAGAAAAAATGACTCGTCCTACGGACTCGTAATTTTTTCGTTAAATTGACAGGCAATAATAGTATATTATGCAATGAGCACAAAATGATGCCCATTTTGCAAGAGTATGAAGTTTGCAGCACGAGCCGAAGACAAGTACTGCAATTCATATGAATGCAAAATGGCCATTTTGTTGCGAATTCCATACTATACTTTTTCTATGACAACATATCGTTCACATTTAATACATGCATACATCGCAAAAACTTTGAAAAGAAATAAACTGATAATATTTCATTCCTCCGAATTCGCCCCCAATGGGCTTTCTATCAGAATTAAAATACACAGCTTGTTCAATTGAAACCCATCTTTGGTCAGGTTAGCCTTGGAAACAATTGTAATCATTCAACTGACGTTTTCAACATTAGTAGTGTATGCAAACGTCACATTGATCTGTTTATTTCGTTTATATTTGACAGCGATTTTAAGTACAGGGTGTCCCAAATAAGAGTGACTGATTTTAAACATAAATTCCCAGCTTATCAATTGCTCCAAAGAGATGGGGTTTTCACTAGTTTTACTAGTTTATCAAAGAGATTTTTTTAGGCTTGGCTGGCATTTCATCTCATCAACACAGGGTGTTTTACTAATGTTGGTCAAATTCAAAGGGGAAAATATGTATTTTTTTAAATGGATCACCCTATAATTTTTGATCTTATTCTAAAGAGCAATCATTCTCCTTTCCAAAAATGTATAGTTTTCTTTCTTTTGTT
>CAJUYI010005577.1:0-15443 GCA_910591695.1 Galerucella pusilla
TAAACAATGTTCTTTAGCTAACTGTTCTGCCATTTAATTACTTGCACCAGTAGTATTAACGACACTTTGTTGCCTCTTGTCAGGGATTCTTCACAGTTTTTTTCAAGAAAAGTAGTTCGAGAGCGTGTGAAAATAGTTCTAATTTTGAATAATTCTTTTTTAAAGCTGTAGATCGAATATACTTTCTTGACAAACCCGTTCTCCTATATTTTCCAAATTAAAATAGACACTTTCTTTTTGTGAATGACTAAGATAAGAATTCTCTATCTTATAAGACTTTCACTCCATACCCTTTCTAAGTCATGATTTTGCCTGTGGCGCTTTAAAAAACATATCAATTAGTATACGAATTAGCGGATTTAGAGTTCCAATATTTTTGTAGTTGTCGGTCAAGTTACTATACTCAGTGACCCCGAAAAAAGTGTTGAGACTCGATCGAAAACTATCAAAACAAACCGTTTAATCCAACATTAATTTATAATAGTAAAAACTTTTATAATTGTTGTACTTTGTACAAGTTTCGTTGCTAAATAACTTTAAACATGGTGGTAAACAAAGATGTGATTCCTACTACACGGCAAAAATTATATTTTAAAGGTCAAATCAACTTTCATTTCAACTTATGTACCAGTTTTATCGCAACCTGTAGTATTATTTCGTGACATCAAAAAACTAATTGGTAAATCGATCAACAATTTCAATACATGGCAGTAAAACCCTGAGTGATTTCGTAAAATTTATAATATTCTCCATTAACTCTATTAGTGAAACTGTTTCTCGTACAAAAAAGCGTTGTTTGCACTATGGCAAGGCAATTTATTAAAGAAAGTTAGCCTGACTAGCTATTTCCTATTTAATTTTTTTTGAACTTTTTATCACAGGAATGGATCAGACATATTTTCACACAAATTACGTATATTAATTTCATTGTTGTTACTCTTTTCACTTTTACTTCATGAAATCTGATAATTGTAAACGAAATTTCGTATAATGTAGTTTCTTTCACGTCAACATCCAACATCTAAATTTATCTTTTCATTCCAAAATAGGGATAGCAGTGATGTTTTGAATTGACTTAATATTTATACATACATATCTTTGCCATCGAGCAGATTGAATACAGGCTCTGATTCTGCTATAAGACTTTGTTTCCACCTCACCCAACCATTATTTCATTTGCACCGCCATGTTTCATTTCCCTTCCACAAAAAATTTTAAGAACAACATATTTATGTAAATTCTATGTGGCTTAATGCAACTGATTTTATATGTGCAATGTCAAACTCTGAAAACTATAGTTGGCATTTAGATGATTTTTTGAAACCAACAGGTTTTATTGGAGATCAAACTCCTTTGAAAACCCAGGACATTGTTCAAATGGAAGGAAACGAAAAAGAAACTAATGAACCAGAAGAATTCGAGAGTCAGAGTGATACTTCTGATATTGAATAGAAAATATTATTTATTATAATTTATTATAATTTATTATTCATTAATATTATTTTTGTATTTATGCTGTTCTGTAATATAATTTTTTTGTTATTTGTTCACCCTCGTTAGCCAATCATATTCTATTATTATCAGCATTCACGCTAAAATGAATTAAAATGAATAAATCAAATCATCTCTTTAAAACGTCAAATACCTAAGAACGCAAATCGCTTCTGACAGCGCGTCGTTTGAAACGTCAAAATAATTATAAAATCATAATTTTACGTATTTTAAGAGAAAAAAATGGACAACTGTAGCGATAGTGAATATGTACGCCTCCCAGAATTAATATCATTTATAAATGTAAGGGTTCCGATTAAAAATATGAGTTACGTATATATATTTACTCTTTACATTTTTATAAATATGCTCTATAGCCTAGTGGTGGTTGACTACGGCGCGGACGAGCGTATTTTTAGTCGTGGAGAAAGTATAGTCTTTTACTTGTGTAGAATGGCTATTATTCACTTGGATGATTCCAAAACTCACTCGCTGCGCTCCCTCGTTTTGGAAACTTCATCCGCGTGAATAATAGCCATCATTCTGCACTCGTTGAAGAATATACTATTCTATTATCTTGATGGTGTAATATTTTATTAAAAATCAATTTTCAAAAAATATCTAAAAATAGTCTGTCCAGGATTTTCTTAGCAAAACCCATTTTTAATATATTTTCTAATATCTTAAATTCATGATAAAATATGTTTCATTCTATTATCAGCACGATGAAGGTCGCTTATGTTCGGATCTTCCACAATAGGACACTGGTAGTCTCAATTTTATACATGTACATGTGAAAAAAGTAACTGCCAATGCAGTGAGTGATGACACGAGGCTGGATATAATGCTTGAGTCTCAAGAAAACCTACATAATTTTGGTCGAAAAGCAGCCCCACTGCTCAACACGTTACCACACATTAAATGTTCGAATATTAAAGTAAAGTTAAATGCATCCCTATAAAATGATGCCAACTGAGGAGCTCATGGAAGACGATTTCTTTCGAATAACGTATTACATATTATGAACAAATGATGTCAATGTTAGATAACAATTGAAAGATGTTTTGTCGCTGTTGGTCTAATGAGAATCCTCACTGGATGAGAGAAGAGCATTCGCAATATCCTGAAAAAGTTAATGTTTGGACAGGAATTGTTGGAAATCATATCGTAGGTCCCTTTTCCATTAATGGCAACTTGAATGGAGATAAATATCTAGAAATGCTCCAAATGTCGTGCCAACTTTGACAAACATATCTAGATCCAGTAAACCCACAAGTTCCTGCCAATACAGCAAGATGAAGCACAGCCCCATTACCAAATCAATGTCCGGTAGTACCTAAGCCAAATTTATCCAAATCGGTGAATAGGGAGGCGCATTTAAAATAAAAATTTTTGTTTATGTTTTCGGCACATAATCAAATTACTTTTATTTGGTGTCGATTGTATTAAAATTTTTATCGAGTACGGTTCTGTACTGTAGCTGCAGCAATCGATGACCTTCGTTTACCTAGTTAGCCATAATGTTTTCTAAATAATATAGAGGCGTAGAACGGATATAAAGTGACAGTTATTTTACTATTAAACGATTATACGAATTAAGTATGTAGATTTCGTGATTTCGCCGTTAAAATTGACAACTATTTACTTATGCTAAGTCAAGGTGAAAGTTGTTAAGCCATCTTCTCCTATGCGTAAAGTGCAATTTCCCATCGATAGGTTGAAATCAAAATAAATCGATAATGCTAATTGAGCATTCCTGCGATCGATCAAAAATTGGTTGGTAAAAGTGCTTGGAGTTTGGAATTTCATTAAAATGTACTAATTACTTATGGGTTATAGGCGATATGATAATTTGTAGAAAAGTCAAACAGAGATAAGAGCTTTGTTGTACGATGCATGCTTTTGCACGTGCTGCACACAACAATTTTTTCTATAATCAAAAGAAAGAATTTTACAATGAGTAAGAAACTACAACAAAAATTGAGTACTACCTAATTTTACTTTTTGAGTTGATTTCGATTTTAATTTCGCAGCTAGAGCAATTCAGAATTGTTAGTGATGGACCAACTTCATTTCCCCTGATTTTTGGTTTTATTTCTACTTGTGGATGTCTCATCAGGTTCTTCACTTAAAACAGCTCTTTTTCGGACTGTGAAGCAAAGCGAAACGAAACTAGCGACTTAAGACGTGTTCGACACCAGGTGTTTCCTATACTTTTTCTACGCCCGCAGAATAAAAACCATAATTATATTATATTCTTTTAATTTTATTCACAATTGAAAATTCAAATGACAGAACTGCAAAGTTATCACAGAATATTAAATATAAATTACAAAAGATACACTTGATGTGCTTTATGTTAATTTTTACAAAATTCCTATCAGTTTGATCTTATAATTAATGGAAAATTATCATTTTGATCTAGATATATCAGAATTTAATAAACTTTTAGTTATTTATTAGTTGTGGTTGACCTTAAATTGATGAAAAAACCACCATTAAGAACGACATTTTATTAGCAGGAAGTAAACCTGTTATTAAACAATTTATATATCAACATTTAATCTACAAGGAAGAGATTATTAATACATTTTGTATCTAATTAACCGCATATTAGTTGACATCCACACCCGATTTCAATTATGTTAGCATTTTCCATAACACCCATTAACAATTGATTTAGCAACACACATTCAAAATTTCCATCACACTTTTGCAGCTTATCCATAAATTATAACAATTTTTCTTTACAATTCGTAACATAAATGAATGTAGTTGACGTTTGACAAGATACATTTGACAAGTGACGTTTGCAGTTGACATATGGCATCTTTGCAAGGCTAGGTATAGTGTAACTATTGTTAATGTGATGACCCATATTTTTAATCCCTTTGAAGGAAAAAGCCGCCCAATGGCATGTATAAAATTGTTTTATGGATTTGAATATAGTGAAATAATGCTTTTCAAATGTAATTCAAATTAATATAGCGGATTAAAAGTTAAAGTTAAAAGTAAAAGCTTTGAAGAATATTCAAGCTATGCTAGTGCTTGAAGATAATCCAGAAGCTTCCAGCTTGACGTAGGGTTTGAAAACATGTAAAAAGGTTCTAATTATTTTCAAATTCCACCACTAACTAAGTTTTAACACTCAATTAACGATTTGTTTTTAACGTTTCGCTCTTCGTGTTTAGTCTCAAAGTTATTCAGCAGAAAATTATTATTAAACAGTAATGTTAATATAATTAGTCATGTGCCACATAGTTACCAGTAAATTACAGCATCATAAGTTGCTACATAATCAAGGTAACAGCCAAATATGCAGGTTATCCTACACGATTCGCCGTTTCTTTCTTCACTTCATACACATTTCCGCCATATGGCAGTAATATGTGCATAATATCTCAAGAGAAATTGAATGGAAATTTGATATTTTATGCAAGCAAGTGTTTTTTAACAACATTTGGTAATGTACCTCGTTAATTTTTGCGAATACTTACTTCATGGAATTTCTCAATATCTACCTGCATTCTTCACCTAAATTTTTGTATTTTTGTAGTTTAGTCAAGGATTTATTAGATATACTAGATCATATTATTAGCGTACAGCGATAAGATGAACTAAATAAAACAACCCAAATCAACTACGGAAACAACTAAGATCATTTAAATTCAACTAAAAACAGAATGAACTTAAACTTCACTAAAAACGACGAAAGTTAGCTGAAAATTAACATAAAATAGCCAGGAAAACAGAAGGCAGGCTTAATTAACTAAAAATGTAGTTAATCACATTGAATCAGCGAATAATAGTCAAAAGAAAGCAAAAACTACTTAAAACAAGCAAAAACATAGGGACTAAAAATACTGAATATACCTACCTAACAAAGAATCTCCAGTATCAACAGAAATCAGATCAAACTAACTGAAAACAGTGAAAATACTTGAAAACACTATAAAAAGGATTAAAAGTACTAAAACTTAATAGATAGATAGATGGTTTATTTCCTTTTATAAAAATCTGCAAGGCTTAAAAAATCAGATTAAACTAATTCAAGAAGTCATTTAAATCACATAAAAGTGAAGAAAAAGAGTAAAAACAACCTAAAATAATTTAAGCGGGATTTAAAATACTTCAAGGTTCACACAAAACTGGCCAAATTATTTAAAAATACCTCAAATCACGTAGAATCAATTATCAATAGTAAAAAGTAGGCAAAAGCTACCTAAACCAGTTTGAGAGCACTTAAGAGTGCTAAGATTATTTAAAAATCCCCAGGAATCTCAGGAAACAGGGCAAATTAACTTAAAATAAGTCAAAAGTCATTAAATCAACTATATGTAGCCAATAGCAAGTTAAATTAACTGAAAATTAACTAAATCAGTTTGAAAGCACTTAAACGTACCAAATTTAACTGAAAATCTCTAGTATTCTCTGGAAACCGACAAAGCCTCCTGAAGAATTGAAAAGGGTTTAAAACATGTGATATTGACTAAAAATACCAAATAATCACATAAAATCGGCTGAAAATAGCTGAAAAAAGCGAAGTCTACAACATAAAAAAATTGAAAAGGGCTAAAAGTAGGTACTGAAAATAACTAAAATTTTTAAAATTATTCAACCCATATAAAACCAACTTAAAACAGCCAATAACAAATTAATATTGTTTGAAAATACCAAAATAACTGAAACTAACTAAAAATCTCCAGGATCAACAGAAATCAATCCTAATTAACTAAAATAACATAGAATAAACTAAGAATATCCAAAGGCTGGAATTAGTTTTAGGACACTTAAAATGTCATTAAATTAACAAAAATGAACAAAAACATTAAAATGACTTGAAACGATTAAAGTTAACTGAAAACTAATGCAATATAAATAAGCAAAAATTATTAAAAATAACTAAAATCGAAAAGTCAACAGTTATGTGTCAAAAATAACAGAAAATTCGCAAAATTAACCAAAATCATACAAAACCAACTGAAATTAGCTGAAAACAGTTTAAACATTTTTAACTATTTATTCAAAATTTTAAAAAACTGAACGGAATCCAAAATAAGCAGGATCAAATTTAATATTTTCAAACCGATTTTAACAATAATCAATCATTTAAAAATTATCATACCACCTGGATGCTGTTAAGAAAACCAAGAAGGTTTGGAACAACTAGAAATTGAACTTAAGACTTCTAAAATTCTTTTTAAACTGCTTAATTATAAACAATTATAAACAACTTAATTATAAAAAAGATTAATGAAAATCTCTTTTTAATGATTAAAACATCCACTAAAAATAGAATCAATTACTACTCCTCAACCATTTTTTTTTGTTTCGATACAGTGTACCTACGTACTTCAATCATCTAAACTAAATAGCTTGTCAGTTTTCCAAAATTTCAAACTCACGCAAACGAATAATTTACGAGAATCGTGATAAACCAATACCAAAACGAATAAATTCTATTTACAACAAAAAATATACCTATACATTTTAGAAACCTCACGAAGTATAAATAAGTACGGTAACGTTCCATTCGATATAACCAATAAAAATTTTCAGAAAAATTACTTTCTCTACACGTTCGGGCACAGTAATTGGCTATGCAGCTATATTCAATTTCTTCTTATAGGAGTCGTCTCTGCTATTATACAACAGTAAGTTATTTGTGCATCAGATGGTATTTGCTGATGTATATTTTGTTACTGACCGTTAAACATCTGAAATTATTGACTACATAGTCTATTTTTTTTTGTACGAAAATAATAACTAGTCATTTGAAGCCAAATCCAGTCTATACTTAGAACTAAAGTTCCCATAATATTCTTACCTACTTATACAGAAGAAATTATTGTATTTTGGAAAATACTTAGAATTCAGGATTATTAGAATTAAAAACTCAAATACAGCATTAAAAACATTTTCTTCGGAGCACGAATTGACATTTACAGGAAAACTATGAAGTCATCCCATCAAATAAAGAACCTTGACATTAAAGAACTGAACTCCTCCAATCATTATTTTATTATTTATAGATTTTAAAAGGCATATATTAGTATTATCCAACGGTCAATGAAGTTGCCGTAAGCTAGTTGCTTTTTTTCAGTAAAAAAAACTTTTATTATTTCTATGATGATGCGGAAAACGGTTTATGTAATAATGGTTATTGTCGGCAAGGCCATTATACGGACATTATGTAACCTGTTGGATTTGAAGAAATTTAATTAGTAAATAGTAAAATAAATTTAGTGACATAAGATCAAAAGAAACACTCTTTAAATGGGATAGGAAAAAAAATTATGTTTTATTTGTAATATATGAAAATTATATAGAGAAATTAATGTGCAATACCTACTTAATAAAATCAATAGGATAACATAAAATTTTATGCTAAATCAATAAAAATGTGATAAAATATATAATAAAATACAATATAAAAACATACTGGCTTATTAACCATAACATCTTAATAATAAATAAATAGAAAATAAAAATAAGGCTTATAATTATAATAGAATATTAATATTGTACTTCACACTAAATATTGAATTATGCCAATGTACTCAAAAGTCTATGGTAGATTGCAGAATTCTGCCAATAATAAGGTCTTCCAAGAAGAAATGTCTTTGTCAGAAATAGTCCTAAAAGAAATTATTCAGCTAATGACAATGCACCTCCAAAGTCCAAGGTAGTTATAAAGTTTTTTGCAATTTAAGGTCATGGAATTTCTCAATATAGTACGGGAAAGTAAGTATCTGAAATGGAATAGATTTCCAGCAGAGATTTGACTTTTTCACAACGAAAGTATACGTAGTATAGATTACTTTCCTAGATTTGTGATAAGATTCCTCTCGAGCCTGCGATGCAAGTTGCAAGCATAACTTGGAGCACGTGAAATGCAACAGTTTTTGGTCCATAACTTTTTTAGATTTGATTGTACAAAAAAATTGTGAGCGTCAAAATTATAGGGAATTTTATACCCTATAATATAACGTATTGCAATATAAAGGAAAAAAATTCTTTCAACCCCTAATTTTGGAAAAATTGAAATAATTTTTGCGCAATATTTTTTTAAGAGACAAACATGATTAGAATAATAATAACGACTTCATAATAAATGACTATTTCACTAGAGTAAATTGATAACTGACAAAATTTGAAGGTTTTGAACTGGCAATTTTTTGTCTTGTCGCGGCAATTTTTTGACGTTTAATATATGGAATCTATGTGTATAAAAGTCTATCACTCTGTGATAAAATTCAATATAAAATCTTTGTTAGTGGTTTCTAAGGAAACTAAGTTGTTTATTTATTTATTTAACTGTCTAAAAATTATTAAAACTGTATCAAAAATTTAAATAAGTATTATTAACATGAATAATACAAGATTTGGAAATAATTCAATAAATGAAATAGAGAGTACAGTTAAGCAAAGTATACCGCGAAATACAATGAAGACAAAAAAGTCTGCGTGGGAACAGTTTAGAATGTTTCTGGACGCACGTAATTATACGTTAGAAAAGGACACTTCTAAACAAGTTATAGCAAAAATTCTTGAAGATTATGGTTTTAACATGAAAAAAAGAGATGGAACTGATTATACTGAAGCTAGTGTGAAAACACTTTGGAATACGACTAGTCAAATGGTTCAGGAAAAATATTTTCTAGAATTTAACATCAAAATTGATCCATTCAAAGATATTACCTATAAATTTGCTAGATTGGCCAGGGATACAAAACGTAAAAAGCTTCAGGCTGAACCTGAAACCAGAAACAAAAGTTCTAACGCGTTTACCAAAGAAGAATTAATGGAAATGGTAGAAAGCTATTCTGAAGATAATCCTGATGGGTTACAAAAAAAGTTTTTTCATTTATGTTCGTTCGAATTATCATGGCATGGAAATGAAGCTGCTAATTGTGATATTAATTACTTTAAAAAAGAATATGATAATAAAAGTAATTTTACTGGCAGGGTAGAATATAATCCAATCTTTTCCAAAACGACACAAGGAGGATCAAAAGCTTTATCTGGCAGTAAGTGGCTGGTAAGAAATAATGCTAACAACAATTTGTGACCCGTTCGTTTATTTTTTATTTTTAAAAATTATTGAAAAAAGAGAGTCCAATCCTTATCTAACAACAACAAGATTATTTTTAACAGTACATCTAAATTGGGAGAAAGGAATATGGTACAAAAATTCACCATTGGGAATTAATACAATTTCAAAGTGGACGAAAATATATCGGCAGAATCAATTGGTATAGACACAAGAAAAATAAAAATAACCAATCAATTACATAGAGCTTCTGCAATATATGCATTAGCAAAAGAAGGAGTTGGTGAACAAGAAGTAATTAAGCTTACAGGACATTGTTCTGCCCATTCTTTGAAACCATATTTACAATTAAATGAAGAACACCATTTCCAACTTATAGAGAACCTTCGAGAAAATAAAAATGAAGAGAAGGAATCCTCAGTTTATAACTTAAATTCATCACAGGTTATGATACAAAACAATCCCCAAATAATGCTACAACGTACAATTATAATAATTGTACTTTTCACATAAATAAGTAATATTTTTTTCATAATGTTATTATTTTTTTGGCTTTGTATAATTGAAGTTTGCAATAAATAAAACGTTTAAACATATGATTTTTTAGTTTTTCTCTCGTGAAATAGTCATGTCGAATACCACTCAATTAAAAATTTTGTAAGGTAAAATTTTTCTCTTATCGTATTCAAGTTTGTTGCTTTTAGGTAATTTTGCTCATGACATTTAATCCAAAACCACTCGCCTGACGGCTCGTGGTTTTGTTAAAAATGTCATTCGCAAAATTTCCAAAGAACAAACTTTCATGACAATCGAAAAATTTTGCCGACAAAATTTGCACTCTCGTGGTATTATATGTATATGAACAAAGGTCACCGGTTCAGTATATTTTTTCTTGTAGATAAATTGTCCATGTTCTCGAACCAAATAAACAGCTCCCAAAATAAATAAAGATAGGTACTATTCAATCAAGCTACTATTTCAACTAGGACTAGTCCAGTTTTAATTTTTTATCCCACCCTCCATGTACTCTAAATATCCAATTTGTTATATTTCCAAAGTCGTTTCCCGTTTTAATCGCTACTTGTATTACTTGCGATTCAGCTTTAATCCTTGAAATCTATTATTACTGAAAGTGAAAGGTGCCATTTATTGAAAACATAAAACGTCGAATGCATCAACAAGTTCATTTAATATCAAATGATATTATACAGGATGTAACGAAAAAATTGGTCATAAATTTTATCACCATTGTAACAGTCAGTCATTGGGTCTTTATAGCTTGATGATGGTATTAATCGAAACTAGCTGCTAAGTTTCTGATTTGAAGTTGTGGTTCAACTTTGCAAATATTAGGTTATGCTAAAAATTCCGCTTCCAAAAAGTTCGAACTTTCTCCAGGAGGTGACAACCGGCCGAACAAAAATAATTGCTCTGCAATCGTGCCATGTGCATTGCATAATTGTAGAAAAATGTGAGGGTTGCAACTATAAATATATTCAGTATCAAGATTTTTGAAATCTGAGCATGTTATTTTTGATAGAAACAAAATTGATTATTTGAAAATTATAAAAAGTATATACTTAAAATCCATATTCATTTGATATGTCCCACAGCACAGATTGACAAACTTTTTTTCCAGTTTGCTACCAAAAGATTTGTCTGATAATAGTAATATACGTAAAAAGACCGGAAAGTAGTGTTTTTTCAGGCCGAGACAAGCAGATTGGAAGCTTGGAGAGACCTGAAAGACACTAATCTCCGGGTGCGTGACGTACAATATTTTTTTTAAGATTTCTTCATTTACATTTTCCACTTTTTTTTCTCAACACCAATTTTCTTCTCGTAACGGACTTTTGATTTTATTGGTAATATATCGTAAGTCGTTTTCCGCGCTGCGTACAAAATTCCTTCTGGAATCTCATTTTCCGTGTCAGATAATTAAAAATATGAATTCATTTTATTGTTAAATTTGCGCACTCGCGAAATAAGTTTGACATAAACGACAAATCAAAAATCAACGAACTGTCATCACTCGACACTATATCGAAACGTTGTTACCATAGTAACGAAATCAAGTTAGATTGTATTTTGAAAGAGCAATTGGAAAAATTTAAAAAAATGGACGTCAGGGACCGTCAAAAGGTTTTTTCGGTCCCTGGCGTCCATTTTCCGGTCTTGATCGGCAAAACGCTATTTTCTGGACGAAAAATGGTCCAGAATGTGTATACTTTCTGGTCGATCTTAAAAAAATCTTTCTGTGTACCCTATATTGTGTCACGAGGGCAGAAGATGAGCACGAGCACAAGTGACACATGGTGGAAAACTTCAAAAAATCATAGCATTATAATTTTTTTCGCAAATCTCTGAATTTTTGACATTCCGGACAAAATATCTTCAACAAAAAGTTTAGATTCCCTTACTGTAAGGAAATGTGTATTATGCCTGCCTCAACCAGCTCTGGAGGAGTTCCAGAAATTGGAAATTCATCAGATTCATCATCACTTATATGTGTCAAGTTTGACAATTCAACCTCAATACGTTTCCATAGTAACACTATTACAAGTTCCAAAGTATGGTTGAAATAATACCCTTCTTGGTCTTGGTTGATTGTTAATCTCCTATCACATTACGTAGGAAGAAATGGAAAAAAAGGCAGGTCTGTGATTAATCAAAATCAAAATATCACAATAATGAACCGTTTGAATGTTTTACAAACGTTAATCCTAATCTTTGACTTACAAAAATTTGATTGGGTGATGTTTAGATTACGCGCCAGCGCAACCTATCAATCGGGAGCTCAAAATACTATGAAGGCGTTACTTTCGTAGCGGCAATGTGCTTTACGTCTTTTTCTACTGTCACACTGACAGTTCTTGTCAGGTGTGTACTTTGTTGCTTACAGTCAAATATTATTTATTTCAAGTGAATAATAATCTTATTGTTATATTCATCTAAATAATACAAAAATATGCCTAGATACACGAAAAAACATCGGCATTTTGAAAGTTCTGAAATATTTTCAGATAGAAAAAGATGCTGGTAATTATTGATTCCATAGCCTTTTCGAATTTGGCTGAATACGATCCTGGTGATTTTATTTATCAAATTTAAGGTTAGCTATATGTCAAAATAGCAAATAAAATTGGGCATTCCAAATCACGTGACCCAATATGGCGTCTGCGGGCAAACAACTGTCTTAAGTGTCATAAGAAAGCATTTAGTAAATGGTGAATAAATTGTTTAAACGGCATTATCTCCAAAGTTGTGTGAATTTGTGATTGTTGATAGACTTTTTAAGATGCAGAGTGATTATTTAAAGACATTATGGTTGCAAAATCCAGATATTGGCAAGAGGTAAGCTGAAAATCCAATTTGTTTGTTTCCTAGATGTGAAGTGAAATATTTGTTTACATATATCAAATGAAGCTAACAAATCTGTGGCTTGAAACCGCTGGCACTGAAAAAAATTTTACAGCATCCCTGTTGGAACGACTTCCACAACCAACCACAAGGCACGTATTTGGCATTTTTTCGTATTAAAATGTAATAACACCACTATAAGTCCTAAATAATATAAAAAGGCACAAAAACAACAATCCCACAAAATTTAAATAAACTTTTCAATAGCACAATAATATAACACCAACAAACTATTTGCCCCGAGCCGCCATATTGAATTTGTTTTGACAGGTCATTGGAATGCCTAATAAACGACATGCCGAAAACCCGGATATACGTCACAATCGATGACGCACACCAAGAAGGGTATTATTTCAACTATACCATTTATTTTTGAAGAAAATTATTCGTGATTTTTCCAAAAATGTTTAATATAGGTCGAATTTTGAATGATTCGAGGAAAAATAGTATGTTTACCTCGTAAGAAAAGCCACATTCCTGGACTAAGTCTCGGCTTGCGCCCCGACCTAGCAATCTTTTCGGTCGTCCAGGAATGTTAGGCTTTTCTTACTAGTTACGCAATGTACTATTCCGCCTAATTTTTGGTGTCTATAATATGATTGGTTTTCCAGTGAGATAAGCGAAACAAATTTAAACTCATTCGGTTCAGTAGATTTAGAGCCATTTGGCTGTGACAGATGAACAGATAGACGCACGATATAAAGGATAATTTTTAACTCACATTTTTTTATATAATACAAAGATAATTGTTTTTTTCGCTGAAAAACAGGATTTGAATGATCATTTATTTATTATTTTGGTTTATTCTCACCCCAAAACAAGCTTTTATAATTTTTTTTGCGCGATCGATCTTTTTTGTTTATTTACAGCATCGGTTGTCAGGTTGGTAGGTTGTGTTTACTGGTTTCTAAGTCTAACACGTCGGTAAGTGATTCACTTACCGTTCAGACGTCGGTAAGTAAACTACGTCTTAGCCCTACATACATTTAAGTGGTCCTAAATAATATATTACTTCATTCATTGCACAAAAGAAACAGAAAAAATAAGAAGATTGATATTTTTTTAATGAACAGAATCGAACAGAACAATATAAAAAGTAATAAATATGTTTATAAGAATCAGTCGCCTCATAACTATATATCCTCGATCTATAATACACGATGTAGAATCAATCTACTACTCAGCATACCTAGATATAATAAAAATCTCAGCCATAGATCTCTAATTCACACACTACCTAAAACCTATAACATGCTGCCTGCCTCTATTTAACAAGTAAATAATTATAAACAATTTTCAAAACTATCAAAATCATATATCTATAACAACTATCATCAATTCTCAAGTATGTTTAATTATTCCTAAGTGTTTTTCTTTTTTTAACTATCCCTAGTTTTATTGAAACAAATCTACTATGAATAATTTTTAAATTTTTTAATATTTAATTTACTACTAAATGAATGCACAACACAAGTGTTAAATCACTTCAGTGCTTTTTTGTTAGTCTAAATTATTTGTTAGTTTGTTAGTCTAAATCCTTTTGTTATATTGTAAACTGATCTTTTTTTTCTTCAACTTATTAATTAATTTATTTTTACATGTATAAACTATTTTGTCATATTGGGTGTTACCCGTTAAATAAATAAATAATGTATTTAATAAATAGCATGAAAACAATTTCACCAAAATGCAAATTATATTTTAAGCTGATCGAGAAGTATAAATGTCACTTTTGACATTTAGTTCATTTCGAAGAAAGTTAAATTATTGTATTCGAAATTCGAATATTTCAATACGATCGCGCAAAAAATGGTATAAGCATTTCGAACGTTAAGGGTAATACCGGTCTCCAGCAAAATTGGTCCTCCAAACATTGCTGTCGACCGGTAAACAACCCTTACCGTTCTTGATACTTAATATACTATTTATATATTATACAGGAAAATATTTTCAGTCTCAAAATAAACAGAAATACTAAAACAGCTAATCAAAGCTGCAATTTAATTTGTTAAATATTCATCTAAAAATTGACAGCTATTTTAAAAATATTACCTTCAAAACAATCCACTAAAATAAGTAAAACGAAAGCCAACAAAAAGTTCATCCTCGGTTGCAGCATTTTCAATATTTAATCCAAAAATTCTAAAGGCACAAAATCACTACGATATCATTTTCGAAAAAAAAAACCATCAACAAAAAATATATTTCCCACTAATAAATCCCGCGCGGTTTCAAAGTCTTTCACTTCGTTACTCTCTTCTTGTTGTTTAGAATGTGCAACACTAACCAACTGCAAAGTCCAAGAAGTAACTGAGTGTGGCAACTGTCTTAAGAATAATTTCCCAGTCACCTGTTTCGCGATCGCGTACTGCTTGGAGGTAGAAAGCGGCTTTAAGACTTCAACTCAAGAACTGATTGTGTTACACAGTCGGTAAACAAAAAAAATACCAATACCGGTTTTTTTTAAATCAATTTATTA
>CAJUYI010005578.1:293-15442 GCA_910591695.1 Galerucella pusilla
TCTTCTTCGTCTTCTTCGTCTTCTTCGTCTTCTTCGTCTTCTTCGTCCCGAACACTCCTATCCCAGTTCCTTCTATTGCTTTCGAGCCGTCTGTGTACCATTGAATGACATTCTTCCCAATTCTGGTAATGGTATTTGGATCCCATTCCTTCTTATTGCTCAATTCCGTAACAAGTTTCTTGGAAAAGTTATACCCTCCCATCATACCGTCTTAGTTATTTATTATACACACTACACTGTTGAAAAAATTGATTATTTTTCTCTTAAAATATACAGAAAATTTTGTTGGACTTGAAGAAAATAGGATAATGTGAAAGTTAGAGCTCTTCATCTAAAAACTTCAAGTAGTTACTTTTAATCACACCCTTGTATGTTATTTTACAACATATCCAGCTCACTCTGTAAAAAACAACCTGTAAGATTGATTAATTCCTGCTACAAAAGTCCGGACCTGTGACATAAAAGCGCAACTGATATAGAACAGTGTTTGACAAAATTAATATCGCCTCTTTTGCAACCTTCAATAAGTATCATCATTTGACGGTGTAACGATTTTCAGTGGTCCGATTTGAATTTTCCTGCTGTCTGAAATAACATGCGTAGTTATACCAATTCTAACTAAAATTCTTCCTGTTCCTTAGTTGACGTTCAGCTGGTTTTCAAGCAGAGTGTCATTGGGGTTTTATTGACTTGTTTTTAAGTAAGGTTCAAAAAGGGCAAGGAGAGGAAAAGTGATATCCTGGTAAAGTGTTTTAAGGCTTTTATTATCAATAGGATATTGTTTTAGTGTGATTTTTATACATGGTTTTAAATGTATTGATTGTTTTTGGTTTTGTTGCATGTTTTTTGCTATTTTTTAAAAGTGGAATTGAGTAGTTTATTATTTATTACCAATATTCGTTGTTTGGTCCTTTTTTTTTGATATTTCTGTCATAATATCACTTGTTTTTGAAAATTAGTTAACAAAAAAGCAATTTTTTGAATAAGGTTTTGAAGTTATAGTTAATTTCCAGTGAATTCAGATTTATCCTTTCACTTTATAAATACAGGGAGCTTCTAAATGAAGGAAGTGATTGCATTTGTAAAATTATGATGGGTCTCTAAAACGCACTAAGTAGAATGAGGTTTTTTTCTTTTTTTTTCAAATTTAAGAAGAGAAGCTTTATTTAACATCAAATACTTTTGTGAAAGAGTAAAATACAATTTACCACAAATCAATTGTTTTCTTACCAAATCTTTTCGAGTATATTTCCCTTTGACCTCAATTTACTTTTTACTTTCACTTTAAATCGATCCAGAAAGGATTTATCTTCATTTGGAGACCGTCTCTTAGCCTTGAATAAAACAATGTTGTACCTATTTGCTTTTATGTGTTTGCACGAAATGTCCGTAACAATTTTCTTGAAAGAAAATAAGTTTATCATCAACTTGAAGGTATATTTATTCTGTAAATTAAATTTACCAAACGAACAACAAGAGAATGAAGGTATATGAATAACATTTTTCATCACGTGAGTGTTAAAATCAAAATATCCAAAGAAATAAATACAGATTGTATCGGTATTGTTTTTATTTTTGTTTTAATATGTTTATTTGTCAAGCTTTCTTTATTTATAAATAACATGAGATATGTTGATTTTGTTAAAGACACTTTAATTACATTTACTGCAGCTGTTTTTAGACCATTTTATACAGTGTGGAATGAAATGAATACGATGAACGCTTCATACATTTTATCGAAAATATAATTATTGCGAAAAGTAATTTCACAGACGACGAAGCAACTTCGGAAACAAAGGGTATTGTTCTGTATAGTTACATACTTATTTATAAAATTCAGACAAAGTCTGAGAGCGGAAAAGATGTATCTTTTTACGTTTTTGGTCGTTGGAGTTGAATATAAGTGTCATGCATGTAAATGGTTTGTGGATACAAACGAAAAATCAATTTTTCAAGTGGTTTGGATGAATAAATTTATATTCATGAGGGAAAATGTATTACAAAAATTATTGTATAGGAGCAGGGAAGATTATATCACTGAGGGTTTTCTTTAGAGATGCGACTTTTTTTAATAACAGAAAAAATCATATGAAGTAAAAATCAAAAGTCAATGGTGCCCCCCTAAAGTAACGCTTTCCAAGTCTGGTAATGGTAGTTAGATCTCTTTGGATTTCTTTGAAAAGTTAGATGACTCATATTTTTAAAATTTTTTTTAATTCTGACTCTTTAAGTCAAATTTACGATTAAAAATTTGTAATTTATTCCAATTTACCCCCTGTTTCTGTGCCATTTTACTCCAGTGGAAACAGTAGTTCATGGGATAACCAAAATTTTTCGTTCTCCGAAATTCTTGAATATTCAAAATTTGTATAAAGCTCTCATATTACTCTAAAAGTATATAAAAATCATATTGTGATTGTCAAAGGTCAATAACACGGTATTTCAAGTGAAAAACTCGTTGGATTTCATGTATAATAATGGACAAAAATTTGTCTTTCACACGAACTATATCGATTGCGGAGTTCATTCAACATTAACATGGAACTACGAGACAGTAAATTTAAGCAGAGCATGGTATTATTAAGCTTAATTACCTGAACTGAATTATTTGACCGGTGATAACTAATGTAGGGGACAAAAATTAATTTTGAATAAATCGAGTGACCTGAAAAATGATTTTAATTCGTTACAATGGGTTTTTTAGGACAGGGAATCGACTGACACATTTGGTTTTTCGATAAAAAATTTTTTGTCTTTAAAAAGTGTCTTGAAATTATTGAAAAAATGCATTTTTATACTTTCAACATTAAGAGTGTTGTAAATACCACAAAATTGGGAAAATTTAACTGAAATAGTTTACTGGGAAAAAAATTCACAGGAGCATAGCTTGCAGAGTTTCCATTTTATAATATAATAAATGTGGAAGTAATGAGAATATTCGAAAATCCACTTTCTGAAACCTAAGGGTACTCAAAACTCAACTAATTGAAGAGATAGAACGTTCTTGTTTCCTCCAATCGATTCAGGGGGAAATTTTACATATATCAATGGATTTCGAGTCCATAATTCCAAGCAATAAGGAAGTTAGCACCATCAGTTCACATTAAATATATCCTTGCTTCAAAATTTTCGACAAAAAAATGTTTTCGACATAAAAAATGCTCAAAACTAGTTTGAAGGGACGAGGAATCGACTGAAACAGTCTGTTTTTGTATGAATTCATTTTTTGGAAAGAAAAATCGACTGCCATAGTCCGTTTTTGTATGAAATCATTTTTTCGCCTCCAAATGGACTCATGGAATTTTCGAAAATCCACTTTTCAAAACTAAAGACACTCATATCTCAACTAATATGATAGATAGAACGTTCTAGTCTTCACCATTGGATTAAGGGGAAATGTATCACCCAAAAAATGCTAAAAATCTGTAACAAAGGGGTTCTTCGATACAAGAAAAATTTTTAATAAAATCATCTGTCCACCTCCATGAAATTTTTGAAAAAACTCCTTTTTAACATGAAAAGTCTTAGAAATACCAAAAAAATATTAATTTGTTATAATTTTTTGGGTAGACCTTTTTAAGATCCCTAACCCTACCCAACACTTGAATATGCAATGAGACGAATACAAAAAAGCAATCTCAGGACAAGCGGAAGACAGATAGTTGCCTATGCGGACGACATAGTAATCATATCAAAGACAAGAGATATTCTGGAAAACACAATAAGGGAAATCACAAGTGAAGGAAATAGGATGGGTTTAGAAATAAATGCAGATAAAACAAAAATAATGATTTTTGGTAAAATAAATCAAACAAATGCAATAAAGATCGGTGATTTTGAATTTGAAAAAGTGGAGAAATTCAAATACTCAGGTGTTACAGTAACAAACACTGGAAACGGGAGAAAGGAAATAGAAGAAAAAAATCATTAATGCAAATAGGGCTTACCGTGCCAATAAAAAACTTTTAAAAATCAAATTACTCTCAAGACAAACCAAAATCAATATTTATAAAGTGCTAATAAGACCCGTCATGTTGTATGCAGCTGAAACAATGACACTGACTAAAAAGGAAAAAGAAGACTTGAGAATAATAGAAAGAAAGATAATGAGTACAATATTGGGAACAATCAAATTGAGAGATAACGAGTACAGACAAAGAATGAACTATGAAATTGAGCAGGAACTGGAAGGAGAGGACATAGTAAGGAAAATAAAAAGACAAAGAATGAAATGGCTGGGACACATATATAGAGCAGAAGAACAAGAAATAACACTGCAAATGACACAATGGGATCCTGGGGGAAGAAAACGTAGGGGTAGACCTAGAATAAAATGGCTGGAACAGGTGAAGGAAGATATGACAAGAGCCGGAATTGGAGGATGGAAGGACAAAGTTAAGGATAGGTAACTATGGAGAGGATTGACAGAGAAACTCTAAAAGGAAAAACAGGGATTGATCCACCCCCAAAAAAATGGATCTAGAAAGCGCGAAGCAGCGAAACCACAGCAGGGGTATCAAGCCATTATATATTTTAAGATCCTCCTTTTGGGGGGCAAACTTGGTTGTAGAACTATCATAGAAACTAGCAAAGTGAGCTTTAATACTGGTTTTTTTAATACTGGAGTTTATTTAAAGCTATTTTGGAAAAAATTCAACTAAAATTAAATGACATTTTACATATTAGAAGAAATATATTTTCATATCATTTGACAAGGACATTCCATGTCGATGTCTCCTCAATACATGCATTAACTGTCATTGATTGAGTTCTTACAAGTAGCAAAGTTTACCTCACCCACTAAACAGCGGGAGTTTGCGAGAATCCTTTGATGTTAATGGAACAAAATTTCGGTCGTGACAGGATGACGAGCAATTTTCTAAGGTGACATGGTGCATACTGCTCGTGACACAAACTAAAATATTGTTTCATTTCAGTGCTTAAATAAATAATACTCCGAAGTTTTATATACAGAAAAAAACTTGAGCGCGAAATTTGAAGATTTGAACTAAAATAAAATATTTCTCTTATCTGAGATACAGGGTGGTTTATAAATGTCAAAATCTTAATATTCTTTTTGTCTGTTACTTCAAGACACTTTATATATATTTTTTGTATTAACTTGGTTATGGATTTAGAAAGATTTAGGAAGAGAAAAAAATTGGTAGGTATTGGAAGACTTAGAAGTACTGAAAGCCCTAATTAATATAATTAAAAGCACATACGAGACTGTCAAATTAAGAGTGCAGATAGGAGGTCGAAGATCGGAAGAGTTTTCAATGAAAAAAGGTATAAAACAAGGTGATAGCTTAAGCCCACTGTTGTTTGTTATTATTATGGACAAAATAGTGAAGGAAATAAAAAGACAAGGAGGACATCTGGACACGATAATAGGGTACAGGAACATGGTACCGGTCAGAATAAGTAATCCACTATACGCAGACGATATCGTACTCATATCAAAATCGAGAAATATAATGCAGAAACTAATTAACTTACTGGCAAGAGAAATAGAACAGATGAAAATGACAATGAATACAGAGAAAACCAAAGTAATGATGGTAAATGAAAAACAGGGGAATAATTACAAGGAACAACCTATAACTACCTAGGAAGTATTTTAACAGAAGATGGAAAAATAGACGCAGAACTGCAGGAAGAAAGAAAGAAAGGTTATGGATTTACGAATATATTTTTTTAATTATTATATTAACGTAAAGATACAATTTAAAAATGAACTAACAATTCTAAAATCTAAATATATCAGTGGCATTGAACTTTATTTTTCCGGTAAATAATTGGAAAGGTGATACAATAAAAGTTCAAAGGTTCAGTCATTCTTCCGCGTCTCCTCTTCTACGTTATTCGCCTATTTTATATTCTAAAGGGCAACGGTTTTAATACCGAGAGTAGTACGTATCAAGAGCTGTGAAATTTTCATTTATTGTGAAATAATTTGTTGATTTATATTAAAGTATTTGAGATAAAAGTTCCTATTTGGCCATCTCTTATTTTGATAAAAACCACATAGGTTTTTCTCAAGTTTTGCCATTCAAAAGAGTAGGACATACGTTATATATTTTTTTATTTACACGTAATTTTTTTAAGTTTATTTATAGTATAGTATTCGAGATAAAAATTCCCATTCGGCCATCCCCTATTTTGTTAAAAACCACCTAGTTTTTTCTCAAGTTTTGCCATTCAAAAGAGTAGGACATACGGTATATATTTTTTGATTTACACGTTATTTTTTTAAGTCTATTCATAGTATAGTTTTTGAGATAAGAGTTCCCGTTCGGCCATCCCCTATTTTGTTAAAAACCACCTAGTTTTTTCTCAAGCTTTATCATTCAAAAGTGTAGGACATACGGTATATATTTTTTCTTAACACCTAATTTTTTTAATGCAAAACTTTTGAAAGCTGAATAATTGCAATTTATTTTAAAATTTTAATAAAAACTGCATCTTTAACACGAAATATTCCAACTTAATCGGAAATATGATAAGAATCTCTTCAACTGCTATTGTTTTTCTCCTTCGGCAGTATCTCAAGGGGTAGCTGCATTAATAAGGAGGAGGTTATCGACCCTTTCGTGACAATACATCAAAGAAGGTCGTAAGAGCTGAACGTTCGATTTTCCCATTTTTCTGTACTTCGTAGATATGCTTGATTTTCTATTTTACACGATTTTTTTGAAGGATTAAAATCTTTTTATTTGGGTGAAGCGTTTTATTATTATTTTTAGTTCAAAATCTAACAAAAAATGCAATTTACATGTTATACCATTTTTTTTATTTCGTTTTTTTATTTCTCAATATCCAATTACGACCTCTATCGGTGGACGTACTAGTCTGTAAATAATTTCCAGGTCTTTATCAAGGCGATTACTACAAGGACCAGCGTAGCTGATACATATATCTATTGAAAAGACAAAGAGCGGGTGTGAAGCGATTGTGTTTGCTTACTGATGATTCGGGTAACCAAGAGGGCAAGCCCCTGCTACCCTCGAAACGAAAATTCAGATTGCTTACATCTAAGAAGTGCAAAACAAATTAGAGAGTTTATTTTGAAGTAGATACACTGTTCTTGTTTCCCTTGCCAATTCAAATGTTTTGGAAATTGATATATAGGTCAGTCGGTATGGGTTATTCTAGACCAAGGGTACAAGTAATAGAGTACACGCATATTTCATATTTTGCTTGGATATTAATTTATAATAGTAAATATGATATCAAAAATTCCTAATAATAGGAAATAAACCAGTTTCCATTGGAAATTACTTCCAAATTTTAAATTAAAATTCAAATTTCAATGCACTTTCCGACCAACACCCGAGGATTTCCGAACGCTACCGATGATACGTGTGATGTCACATCTCATGTTTGTTTACTTTTGTCGATACGGCCGGTATTGCATTGGGTTATGTGTAGTTGTGTGTTTATATTGTATTTTAATCAACTATTAATTGCTTCATCGACGTAAAAATATCATTTATATGTTTGTTTGAGACCATTACGTGTTTGTGTGTGCTTTTTTTATTTCTAAAAGTCAACGTAACGTGGAAAGTGGTCATAAATATTCGATATTTCCGAGGATATATTAAAACATTTGGAAGAATATATTCTATTTACTAGTTCAGTGTTCAGTGACGATTCTTTCATATATTGTTAGTAAAGATATGGCTAGCGAAGGTTTTGTGAAAGCACAAACTGATAACTTGTCCAAAGTAGACCCATTTATGCTGCTTGAATTTATGAAGTCAAATAGCTGCTTTAATGCAGAGGAAATAAGAGGAGTTAGAGCATGATCGTGAGTACGATTTAAACTATGTTTTATTTATATAATATATACCAACCATATTTCGATGTGTGGTCGTAAGAAAATGGATGATTTTATGGTTGATTCCTAGACATAATTATGTACCTTTAAAGGTACATAACCTCAAATTATTTAAGAATAAAAATTACCAGCATAGAAGTAGGTACTTACATTAAAATGGTATTCACAAATAAAAGTAATGCCCTTCTCTCAAGTGTATTTTTGCTTGCGCCACCAGTTAAAGTAACAAATATTTTGTCTGGAGTTTTAATAGACGTTGATTTACACACTGGAACAATGCAATACTTGTAATACAAAGTTTTTTTCGGCTTTATCAATTTTTAAAGCTTCCAGAAACAAATTAGGTCACAAGAACTCAGAGCGTGATACACGAATAAGAACGTTAACAAATGACGTCACACCATGGGGCAGCCATCTTTATGATGTAAAGCGCGTTTTGGCGGAATTTAAAATTTTATGATTTTTAAAGTCGTTTTAAAAGTAAAGTTTATATTTTCAATAAAAAAACCTTGTATATTATGATCTCTTGTGACTCTACTAGTACTAATTTTTGGAAATAGCTCTCGCTAGTACCTATAAAACTGCAGACAGACTGGAATACGTTCATATCCATAAAAGGTTTATGATCTAATAAAGACTAGAATCGTTTTAACCAATATTTCCGTTTTTATGGACACATAAACTGGTATATTTTATTGACCACTCACAAGTATTGCTTTGATTACAAACCGACCGACCTTAATGGTATTCTAATTTTGTACATTCATTGTCAAAAAAATTAGTGCCAGAAAAATCGATAAAAAAAGGTTGTTTTGTGTATAAAATGATCTGTTACGAAGGGTTTTCTTTTATAATTCGATATTTTATTTAAAAAATCCCGGAATAATGTCAAATATAAATTATATATCTTTCAATTGGTGCCTTATTCCACTCCTAAAACTGGATTGTACAAATTGGCACCCAACGTGGGGCTCCGGGCTAGAGAACTCTATACCAGTGATAGCTAGGATTGTTTTATTAGTACCAAATTCTACTCCCTGTTACTACTTTCCTTCATTTTTAACGATATAAGGTGCAATTCTGTAAGTAAATGTTAAATTTTAACGCACAGTTAAAAATAAGACAATATTCTAACCCATTTTTGCTAGTCTGTATGCATATTAAGTTTTAAAGTATTAACGGAAAACTCTTTATTGGATACCATACATGTTAACATTTGAATCATAATCTTGACTAAGTATAGATTAAAACATTTATAATAGAGTTAACTTTGTCAAATTTAAAGGCGTACCGTTAATTTTTAACCACTTCTTATAGAATTGACCCTTTAGAGAGCAGATTATTAACAATCTAACAGTTTTTTTTCCAATTGATTCTATTATTGAAACTTTCTAAGCATTTTTCTACAGTTTTAGTATAAAATGGATCCCGATCCATCAGAGGAAAGTCCTCAGACGTCGAGTAATATCGTTTTTGAGGCCGCAACACAAACTCCCACAAATGAACTTTGCGATTCACCACTCTTTACACAAAAAGGTTATTGCCTTAAAACATCTGGACACAGCATCCAGGCACTAACGAACATACAAAGAATGAGGCAGCATGGTCAAGTAAGTGCTAGTAGTATTTTATCAATAATAGTCTTATAACAATTAGAATAGAGTTCATATAATAACCTTTGTGGTGTGCGTCATCGATTGTTAATGTCCTTCTTAGCATTACTTTTAAAATAGGATGCAGACGTATCTTTCGTAGCGGCAATGTGTCTTACGACTTATTCAAAGTTCTAGCTAGGTTTGTACTTTGTTGTTTACGGTCAATAATTATTTATGAAAAGTGAGTATTAATTTTGTTGTTATATTTATTTAAATAAGAAAAAAATATGCCTAGATACACGGAAAAACATATATAAGCATTTTGAAAGTTCTCGAGTATTTCCAGTTAGAAAAAGGAAGTTGGTAATTATTAATTCCATAGCATTTTCGAATTTGGCTGTATACGATCCTGATTATTTTATTTATCAAATTTAAGGTTAGCTTTATGTCAAAATAGCAAATAAAATAAACGACATACGATGACGCACAACAAGAAGGCTATTGAATGTACTATAGTTGGTTTTTATGCATGGCGAAAGATAAATAATATTAGTATTACAGTACAGGGTGCAGCAGATCTATCGTAGACCTTGTATACCGGGTAATTCATAAAAGGTGGCAATCGAAGGTACCTAGAAAGCCGTAGGTCCTAGAATTGGGGAAAAATAGAACCTAAAATAATGATTTTGCATAACTGTTGAAAAAATTTTTTTAAAATTGTTTCCCTCCTGCATATCTTCGTTATATGATAAAAGAAAATTGACAAAAATTCGTCCAAATCTGAAGGGTTCGATTTAAAGTGGAATGACCCCTTTTGTGTTTTCTGAAGGCGCGAGATAAACAATTTCACACACTCCAAACATGACCAACCTCAATCACAACAAACCATAAAACCAGTCAGTTCATGTAATCGAAGTTCTACAGCACGCCTGAAAGCGGTGTTCGGGAATATACGATTGACCCATTTCTACTTGTCCAGACCTTGCTAAAATTTAATATTTGTTTTAAGTGGAGGTACTTGATTTATTTATACGTAACCTTTTTGGTTGAAAACAGTTGTAAAGATAATGATTCACATTTACATTTGGCGTATTTAAAAATAAGTATTTTTTTTTTCTAAATTCTGTTTTATATTCAATATTAGCGGATTAAAATGGATTTTATTGACAAAAAAATTTATTTAGGACAAAATTAAAACATTGTCGTTATTCGTGCTAAGAATTTACGATTTGAAGTCTTTGACCTTTCTGCACTGATGGTTACTGACAATAATTTAATAATAATAAGTAGAATTAATGAGTGTGATATGATGGAGGCAGAAATGATGTCATTTGCTAAAAAAAAATAGCTTAGAGATAATCGGCATAATTTTATTATTACATAATAGTTGAAGAAGTTGAGACTTTAAGAGAAAATTTCCTCTAGGAGAAAAACCAAAAAAGGATGATGCTTTTCTAAATTACAAATTTTTCAAGTTGTCACTATCATCCCCCAGCTCATAGCGGAGCTAAATAAGAAGTTTCTATATGTCCAAGAACTTATCAATGTTACTTATCGAGATCCTCGTTATAGAGCTGCTGGAGGTAAGTTTGAGCGATGTGATAGCTCAAACTTGACAAAAATTTATTTCATTTTATAATGCCCACTTACATCTACACTTATGGTATGTGGGATAGTTAAGCAGCTATTAAAGCACTAAGCTCTTGTGTAATGAGCTCCAAAATCTTGTGAGAGCACCTAGGCATAAACAATGAACTAGGCCAACAGAGCTTATCTCTATAGACGTTCCAGGCAGTTGGGAGTAACAGAAGGATGCTCGGGAAGAACCCAAACCTTTTTAAAACCCCAAAACGTTATACAAGGGGTAAGATTATTACAATAATCTACAATGCGTTGAGTAAACCCGTCACTTTCCTTATCTGGCCACTGCTGAGGTTTGATATTCCCTCAGTTAGTAGTTTTAACCAGGAGCTTGCTGTGTTCCTGTTTTGGAACGTGTCTCTAGTACGACAATGAATACTTCGAATCCACCGAGATGTATAACCACGTGCAGAAATTTTTGACATCCCAAATACTGATTCAGGACTATTGGTGAAGTTTCCTTTTTCGCAACATCTAGTATAAGATCGAACATTAATAGAAATAAGCTTTGTCCAAATAAGTTTTTAGAAAGGTCATTGGGTTATTTAGCTCTAATTGGAATTTGATTGCAATGGAAAGCACGTTGCAAAACAATTTTTCACTCTATGCTTTCCAGATCGGAAAAAATTGATTTTTGTAGTTCTCGCTTTTCAATTTTCCAATTAAAAGTGTTATCTCCAATCCCCAGGGAATTGATGATTTGATATCTTGTGATTAAAGTTCATCACTAACGCGATGCACTTTCTTTACTCCTTTTTGGCAACTTCCAGCACTCCCAAAAACACAGTCATAATCTTATCTCATCTAGAAAAATACCAAATAATTTAAAGTGCTTAGAAACTTATAAAAATTAGTTACTGTGAAATTGAAAACTTCCAATAATTTAAACATAATCAAGTTTGTGCTTATATATATTTTTTTTATTTATAGCTTTGTGATATTACGTTAAAAATAGGATTAGAAAAATATAGAGCCCATAAGGTCGTTCTAGCATCAGTTAGTCCATATTTTTTTGCAATGTTCAACGGTAAGTAAAAACTAGAAAACGGTAGTTGTTCCATAACTGAAATTGATGTATTATAAAATTAATTTTTCTCAAATACAGTTGATATGAAAGAACATCTCCTATCGGAAATCGAAATACACGACTTAGACGCCACAGCAATAGATCTCTTAATAGAATACGCTTATACAGGCCAGATAACCGTAACACCGGATAATGTTCAAGTATTATTACCAGCGAGTAGTCTACTTCAGATGCAAGAAGTTAGAGAAGCCTGTTGTAGATTTTTATTAAGACAGCTGCATCCCACAAATTGCTTAGGAATTAGAAGCTTTGCAGGTTAGTGCTAACATAGTGGCAGCAACGATTTTTTATCTTGCCTCACATTTTTTTTTCATTATATTCCCTTATATAAACCATTAAGGAGGCCCCAGGATTGAACAACGTGGGGTCAAGCTTGAGCTAATGTTGAGGCACCAAGCTTTGGCAAACCCATGCTTTACTAGGCCTGGTAAAACATTGGATAGCCTAGCATGAGCCTTTCTACGTTCAACCAGGCTTGGATAAAGTTTGGCTGAATTCTTAGTAACCCAGTCTCAGACATATACTTTGGAAAGTTTATCTGAAGCCTTGAAAGGAATGCCGTCGATATTGCCACGTTTAACTATCAAAAAGCTAAAGTGCTGAGTATGTAATGATAATAATTGGAAAAGGGACTTTTTATTATTAACAATATTAATAATATGATTAAACGTTAATTCTTTAATGTGCTTGTTTGCTTGGATTTTTTCTATTGATATTTTTTTTCCATTCATGAATATTAAAAGATAAACACTTTTCCAAATTTGTTAGTGGCTTCTGCAAGCCCTGGCAGCGTTGTACGAAAACTCAAATTACCACACCCTCGAATTACATAATCGGTGATTTTTATCGACCAGCTGACTTCTTATTGGCAAGCGCATGCGTGTGTTCTTCCCTCTCATCCCGTCAATTGACTGTTATTGATTTCTCCAGTGGCGTTGGTATTGTCAGTGACCTTTGTATTTTCAGTTTCACTTGGTAAAATAGGTACGCCACTTGTGCGTTTATGACAGATATGCATCATGTTTCCTCGCCTCTTACCGATGCCCCGTAGCTTCAGATAAACTTGCCAAACTATACTATGGTCAACCAAGCCTGGCTGAACTGTGGGTAATTCTGTTTCCGAGATCTAGTAATCAGCCAAGTCTCTTCCCTGGTTTGCAGACCAGTTTTGGGCCGACGTATGCAAACAATCCTGGCCCAGCCTTGACAACCAAGCAAGGTATACTGGTATCATTTCACAGTTACAAAAAGGCTGGACCAATACTGGCTTGCAAGCTAGAAACAGAGTTATACAGACTTGTCGCATGCCTGGGTCTGTGCTGGGTCTCAACGTAAATTTGGGAAATATGAATTAAAAAAAGCACGTGATGACGATTGAAAAAGGAAATAAATAAACAGAATGTCTCATCTTGTAAGATGAAGAAGATTTAAGACAGCAGTTTTCATATACATTTTTTTAGATAAATATACTTTTTTCAGATACTCATTCGTGTAAGGAACTCCATTTGAAGTCGCACGTCTATGCGCTACAAAATTTTCAGCAGGTAGTAGGTACCGAAGAATTTCTCCTGCTTCCTTTTGAAGAGGTAACAGTATTTTCAATTATTTTTAAGCAACGTGTTATCAGACTTTATTCCACAATCCTAATAGAGGAGTTCAATGTAAGGTCAGTGTGGCCAACAAAAACTGCTTTTTTTCTGACAAGAATGACAGTTAAGGTTTACCATCAAAAACATAAGATTTTTGCATGTTTTTTGGCCATACTGACCTTAGACTGAACTCCTCTATTCAAAGTACTCTTCCGCAGCTCCAAACTATATTAAGCCGCGTCTACACCATGCCGCTATTTGCCGTTGGAAATTCCAATTGGCAAAGCCAGCGACTGTAAAACCGTCTACATTATTGGCATTCATTTAGTTTAGTCGATCCCTGTATAGATTTATCAAATCAATAACATTCCCGTTCGTCCAGGCCATTTTTTAAGCACTTGCTGACGGGTAGACAGTCTGAAGCCGCGAGAAGCCAATGGTTGGCACATCCCCACTCCCCGTTCTCATTGGCTTCTTCTGGAGGAGACCGAAACTTCAGGAATTTTCATTGGCATACGGCTGGCTGATTGGCACGTTAGCGTTCACATAGAATTGGCTTTTCCAATTGGCAAACATGGGCCTAATGTGGACTTATATAGATCCTTAGCCTATCTGCTGATGATATTGTGATATCGAACTTTATCTAATAATTATATTTCCAGGTAAATGAATTAATTTCAAATAGTCAGTTGAATATATCTTCGGAGGAAGATGTCTTCACCGCTGTTTTGAACTGGGTGAAACACGATCTGGCGGAGAGAAGTAAATATATATCTAGAGTAAGTATGCTGATAATATTGTAGATGAATATAATATAATATAATGACAATCTAATGATAATGAATGTTGCATGAATCCGTCTTCAGTTTCATTTATAAAACCATTATTGTCTTCAGTTAATGCAACATGTGAGACTACCCTTAGTTAATAGAGAATTTCTTATGACGAGAGTGGACAATGAAAAATTAATAAGGGAAAACAACGACTGTAGGGAACTACTTTTAGAAGCTATGCGATACCATTTGGCACCAGAACGAAGATGTGTCCTATCGAGCTCTAGAACTCTGGAAAGAAAACCCAACGGTGCACAACCATATCTCTTTGCGATAGGTAAAGTTAAAGGCTAAGAATAATGATAGTATTTAATATAAAATGTTTCACTGCCTCTAATTATAAGTTTTTTTTCTACAGGTGGAGGATCTTTATTCGCTATACATTCAGAGTGTGAAGTTTACAATCCAAAATCTGATTCTTGGTCAACTATAGCTCCGATGCAATGGCGTAGATCTAGATCGGGTGTGACCGGGTTAAGACGACTGCTATACGTAGTGGGAGGGTGAGCTTTTTAATAATTGTACATACAGTGCTTTTCAGATAAAAGTATCCACCTTTAATAA
>CAJUYI010005579.1:0-15441 GCA_910591695.1 Galerucella pusilla
AAAACCATGTAGGTTGAGTAACTCATGTGAGTAGAGATTGTAGTGCACTAGTTTCTGTTTCGAGCTGTCAACATTGTAATTTTTGGTTTATTTGAACTAAATTTGACAATTCATATTAATCATTTCCCTTGTGTATCCATTCCCCGAATATAGATAACCTCAAAAATTATATTAAAAACTTTATCATTCATTGAATGAATATGAGCGAGCAAAAGAAATATATAACACCAAGTGAAAATATTATAGAGTGTAAGAAAACGGATTGAGTGAATGCATCCGAAAAAAGAAAACGGGCTATCATCACTACAAAATTCAATTTTTTACCGGATCACACAAACGTAAGTGGTATTGAATAATAACAAATTTCATTCCCATCCAGTATTACCATGACCTAACTTTTACAAAAGTAATAATTATTGGATTTGACTTGACAGCGAACTCCACAACAACTTCAAAAAGCATGGGAGAACATAAAATGCAGAAGGAAAAAGGAGCTATCAAAAGAAAAACAGCAGAGAATGGCAACTGGCGGTGAAATTATTAAAGCACCGCCTAATGATGATGCTACCGATGTCATCTTAGATTGTGTAGACATCGAAATAAAAGATGTCATTGATAGCGACGTGGCTATGCTAAGCCTCATATCTTTTCTCTGAATTTCAAATTTGTTAAAATTCTTCCTCTGCTTTACAGATACAACAAGGAGCTCTCTTTGAGAAAAGGACAAAAAAGGGGGTCTGCAATTGATACTGAGCTGGCAGCACGTGTTGCCCGGTTAAAAAAACTTGAGAAACAAGATGAAGAATTCCACATAATGCGAATGGAAAATGAGAGACAGTTACATGCTGTCCGGTTAGAAGCTGAAAAAGTAAAATTGGCAGCTGAAAGAATTATTTTAGAACACAACAAAAAACAGTTCATGGAATAATGTATATTTTTATTGAAATAATAATAAAACTTAATTACTAGTCAATATTTCAATTCATAAAATGCCTGTGAATGAATTTGACTATTAATTTTACTTACATTGGAATAGGCAAATAAGCTTTCATCATCTTCGACATATTGAATAAACTCGTATAAATCAGCCATTTAAATACAATAAATTGGAAATCAATTATGAAAACCTTTATATACGTCGTTATTGATTGCTTCAAACACAAAAATATGAGGTTATGTTGATAATGTAGGGACCAACTAGTTACCCTCAAAATAAACTCATTTATACACTACAATTGTAGTGTCGATTTGAGTATTTCTTGTTTATGGATTCCAAATTGAGCATGAGTATCGATTCGAGTACAGATTGAGTGTAAATTGAGGGTGAGTAACGTCTATGAATTCGGCTCTTAAACTTCAAAATAATTTTTTGATTGTCTAGTTGTCAAATTTTTTCTGTTGTGTCAGTTAGGGATAAAAAATTACTTAATTTCTACTTATTGGAACTTTAGTTCTTTATGCCAGGTTATGTTCGAGCGACCAGGGGTCGCGACGCAAAAGATCTGACCGTTACGCGTTACGTTACGAAACGTTACGTTACATTTCTTCGTTATGTGCCTTGCGTGCTTGTGCCTCCTTAGTCTCTCTCTCTCTCTTTTACGAAGCAGCGATTCATAATAATAAATATGCTCCTACCCGGATTTGAACCCGGGCCGCCCGCGTACAATGCAAGCATTCTAACCACTGAACCTCCGATGCTATATTGAAGTTCTATGCAAAGCTGGTATTCGCAGTGCTAGTGATCTACTTGAATTTGTTCGGATAAATTTTTACTATTATTTCCATAATTTGTTTTGCGCGATTAAGGGGTCTAGCACATTTACTTTTCGAAATACAGGGTGTTGAAATTTTGAAAGCTTGAATGTTTTAATTCGATAACTTTAAAATGGATGGATAAATTGATTTGTCATTTGGCAGGTTGTTTTTAAATGTAAAAGGGCATATTTTGAAAGAAATTGTAGTTTGTGCAACTAGTGTGGATATGATAGCCATGTCGCACGAGGACGAAGTTTGAGCACGACGCCGTAGGCGGAGTGCTCAATCGTTCAAGTGCGATACAGACAATCCACACGAGTCGAGCAGCATATTTTTTCTACGATCCACTTAAGAAAAAATCTAGAAAATAAAAATTTCTATAAACTGTAATATACCTAACTTCAAATTTAAAATTTTACAATTCAATTTTATGTTTCCACTAATTTTGTGGTAAACGTACAGTTCTTGAAATTTGTATAGGGCTACGGTTTCATTTTTTAAATATATTATTTCTTTCAAGTTTATCTTTGTAAATGAATATTCTTGATCCAGTGCGCTTCTATGAGAAACTTTGACAAGTTATTTTGACGTTTCTTTTAAATTGAAAAAAGATGAATGACGGATACTCAACTCGAATGCTGATTGGTGGATTTCATATAGGTTCTAGGATGTATATGAAATTATATCCGTTCAGTTAACTGATGGCCTACATTTCCATTTTGTAAACTGTGCAGAATAGTAGTTTGTGCAACTAGTGTGGATATGGACAATCCACACGATTCGAACATTATATTTTTTCTACGATCCCTTCAAGAAAAAATCTAGAAAATAAACATTTGAATATACTGTAAAATAAATATAACTTGAAATTTAAAATGTTCAACAATTTTATTTATAATCGTACCAATTCAATTTTATGTCTTCACTAATTTTTTTGTGATAAACGTACAGTTCTTAAATGTACAATTTGTACAATGTTACGGTTTCCCTTTTTAAATATGCGAAGCTGTTATAAGTAGATGTTGCCAGTCGGACTCCCGCACGAAGGGTAGGTATCGTACCTTTATCTACAATAAATATGCAAAATACGAAATATTTCAAGCGTCTACCTGTTGTTGTTATCAATATCAAGCAGAATAATTATTTAAAAATAAAATCATTAATAAAAAAAAGTTGTTTCATGGGGAATCGAACCTAGGTCTACCGCGTAAGAGTCTGACATGTTTACCACTCAACCACCGAGATCTATTATAATGACATGTCCATCGGTAGCTCCTCAATTACCCATTCTATTCTATTTTTAGTATTTGTTATCAATTTATACGGACTATTTTATTTGTTCATTTTTGTAATTAAATATTCTTAATCCAGTGCTTCTGAGAGAGACTTTTTTGACAAGTTATTTTGACGTTTCTTTAAATTGAAAAAAAGATGAGTGACGAGTACTAAACGCGAATACCGATGCTATATTGAAATTCTATGCAAAGCTGGTATCCGCAGTGCTAGTGATCTACTTGAATTTGTTCGGATAAATTTTTACTATTATTTCCATAATTTTTTTTGCGCGATTAAGGGGTCTAGCTACTTTTCGAAATACAGGGTGTTGAAATTTTGAAAACTTGAATGTTTTAATTCGATAACTTTAAAATGGATTGATAAATTGATTTGACATTTGGCAGGTAGTTTTTAAATGTAAAAGGGCATATTTTGAAAACAATTGTAGTTTGTGCAACTAGCGTGGATATGATGGCCATATCGCACGAGGACGAAGTTTGAGCACGACGCCGTAGGCGGAGTGCTCAATCGTTCAAGTGCGATATGGACAATCCACACGAGTCGAGCAGCATATTTTTTCTACGACCCACTTAGGAAAAAATCTAGAAAATAAAAATTTCTATCTGTAATATAACTTCCAATTAAAAATTTTGCAATTCAATTTTATGTTTCCACTAATTTTGTGGTAAACGAATGTCCAATTTGTACAATGCTACGGTTTCCTTTTTTAAATATACGATGCTGTTATAAGTAGATGTTGCCAGTCGGACTCCCTCATGGAGGGTACCGTACCATTATCTATAATAATGAATATTCTGCTAAATATTTCAAACGTCTACCTGTTGTCGTTATTAATATCAAGCAGAATGATTATTTAAAAAAAAAATTAACAATAAAAAAAATTCCACCCGGGTCTACCGCGTGAGAGTCTGGTGTGCTTACTACTCAACCACCAAATAATATGCAAATTGTTTATCTATAACGTCAGATGTATTATATAAGTTTTGCTTAAAAGGAACTAAAGTTCCTACCGTGTGTCCCGCGACACGTTCTACCTTTTTTTTCTTGACAACGGTAGCTGGAATGCTACCGAAGCGTTGAAGTAAAGAATTTAAAAATATTGTGGTTTAATTTCCCAAAAAATTTAAAAAAGAACAAAATAATATATTTCTCTATGCTGATATTTCTCTATGCTGATACTCTTCAAGTTATTATCGTTTATTTATTGCAAAATTACCACTGACCATAGCGGACGAAATAAATGATTTTTCTTCTTGAAATAGTTATTTTTTTGTATTTAGTGCGCGAAATGCTACTTTGGTGAACGAGAATTGAATTTTTTCAACCAGGCGAAGCCGAGTTAAAAAGTTATTCGAGGCCACTAAAATAGTTCGTGCACGAGATGCAAACAATATTTCTTCTACAAACTCAAAATCTATAACTTTTAAACAAATTATAAAAAGTAAAATACCTATTAATTTAGCTAATGTCTTTCCTAATCAAATTTTCACTTTTACTATGGAAACAAAGTGGCTGTTGTTGGCAACAATAATAATTATTTTAAAGTGACGTTTGTGTTTCAACCCATAGATAAAAATTTTCAACTCTAAAAACCCCAATATCCAGAGCTGAACCTGAATTATCTGGTTTAGGAATAAATATTGGTTCGATGTACTGTTTGTACGATTAATGTTAATATTGTTAATAATAACTAAAGTTATTGTAAAATTCTATCATTATTTTAAAAGTATTTAATTGTTATTCATTTAAAAATAAATGATAATTGAAATACAAAAGTCTTATTAATTTACATGCAGTGAGCGAAATACTTCGCACCCTAGTGCGTGAAGTATTTCGCGCACGGTGTCATAAAACCTGCTAAGAATCCGAAAACAAAGTGTCACTTCGCATATTGTTGTCAATGTGCAAATCTTGTCATTTTTTGACGTTTGTAGAAAAGTGTCATTTTTTGACATTTCTTAAAAAGTGTCATTTTGAGGTTTCCGCACCCAGAGAGTTAAAAACGGACCTTATACTAAGACTTCGCTGTCCATCTGTCACCAGGCTGTATCTCAAAATTGGTGATATGGCAAACATTTTTATGGACAGTTTGGAAAGAAAGATCTTTGAATGTAATATTTCAAAAAATATTTTATTTTGGTATAGGTATGTAGATGACATATTAGCGTGTTTTGTAGGTAGTGAACGACAATTAAATATGTTTTTCAATTATATTAATAATTTACACCCAAAAATTAAATTCACACTAGAAGTTGAAGAAAATAACTCAATTAATTTTCTTGATTTAAAAATTCAAAAAGTCAATAATGTACTGGACTTTTCAATTTACAGAAAACCAACACATACTGATGTGACTATACCATATTATTCCAACCACCCCATGTCACATAAACTAGCAGCATACAATTCGATGATTCATAGAGCATTTTCGGTTCCTATATGAACAAATTTAATTTTGATAGAGAAATTAATACAATTAAACAAATAGCCACATCCAATGGTTATCCTTTACATTTAATAAATAAATTACTTAATAAAAAAGAGAAAAAGATGGCGTTACAACTAATATTTCCTAAACAAACTAAAGAAGTAACAAATTACAAAACCATCACTTATGCTGGTAATATTTCCAATAATATTTCAAAGATAATATCTTCAGCAACAAATACAACAATTTCTTTTAAAACAGAAAACAATGTACCTAGGTAGAAATTTGCTAAATGTAAAAACAAAAATAACCCCATTAAGAAAATCTGGGATATACAAACTTAAATGTCCGGATTGTAATGCTGTCTATCTTGGTCAAACCAGTCGTAATTTTGAAATTAGGTACAATGAACACTTACGAGCATACAGATTGAAACAACCAGATAAATCACATTATGCAAAACACCTACTTGACACTAAACATTCAGTAACACCTAACACAGAACCAGAAATACTACATGTTTGTGATAAGAAGCAAGAACTGGACTTCCTCGAAGAATTAGAAATTAGAAGACACTTAACAGACCCACAATATGAAGTCCTCAATGAACAGCTGAATCTAGGAAGTTCTCCATTATTAAACTGTCTTCTTAAGTAATAATTGTAAAGATCAGCAGATATAGTTTTCCTGGTTTCCTATATCATTGCACAGTTATACTGATCTTAAATGGGACAAAGATATCCAGAATATCCCCATAGGGCTAATAATATCAAAGCTACTATTTGTAAAATCTTCTTCTTTTTTCTATTCATATATATTAAGTCAATCACTAGATAGGGCACTATTTGGACTAGCCAAATATATATCAAGTATACATCATGTCAAAAGTAACTTCTGTCATTCTGACGATGATATTTATATCGAAACAATTGTCAATAATTTACTTGCAATTCACACATTTTTACAAATATATTGTGGAGTCATTTAGAAACAGTTAGTTTCATTTAAAACCATATGATAAATCGCAAAAGTGCATTTTTATAGATGATGGTACGGAATCCTTCGTGCCCGCGTCAAAAAATTATTTTTCTTTATTCACGGCCGAAAGTACGTAGGTACGTCTATGGTAGGTACTTCCTGCTTCTGTTGGGAGACAGAAAGTCCGACATTTATGCTTTGGTAGGACGTGCGTACTGCTTAAATAGCTCTATATTTACATTAAAGTGCCTTCCACCAAAAATTTGTTCTTTCTGTGCATCTGTTCGCTCGGAATAACATGGAATAACGGAGTCTTCCGAGCATTCGACACACCTTTTCAGGTTTTCGATGCGGTATTTTACAGATTCCTCTACTGGGGATGTTTTTGAGTTTTAAATTTGGAAGGCTACTTCTCATCGAAAGACGTAGTAGAAGCAGAAGAGACTTTCTCTACATATGTTTTCGCAGGTTTATGTTGCGAAAGCACCACTGTTTTATCCTAATTAAAGGCGAAATTCATGTGCTTACCCTAATTCGTATTCGTACTATACACTGTAATTTGAAAATGGCTGATCTGTTCGGTGTTTTTCGTCCCTGTGCTTTATTGGAAGGTTCTTCTTCTCATTCACACGTTCAGTTTGTTTCCTGAGAATAGGCGTCCAGGAAGTGTTCGAAATCAAGGGCTGGAGGCCGCAGTTGGTGTGGAAGACATTGCTCCGGTAATGGCCAGGCATGCTGTACGGAAGGGTACCTCTTACACCTTAGGCTTTATTGGGAGTTTTTTCGTGAAGGATTTCATCTCTTTGACGTCTTCGAAGACTCAAAATTTTACAGTATTTTATTTTCGTCCTGTTGAAACGTGAACTTTGCGTTCAACCTTTCAGCTTTTATATTTATAAATGAATTTATTTAGAATTTTGGTTTTTGGTGGAATAGTCTATATATATATATAAATATGCTAAAAATATTGCTTTTTTCACTTTTGTGATTTGTGGTGGAATAAACTAATGGTCCAAAAATCAATATTCCTAAAGTATTTTACCGCGAAATTTAAAATTTTGAAGTCTTTAAATAGGATCGAGTAAGTACCGACAGGGTCTTCTCTCATCGTCTGTCGACAATATAGCACAGTTTCCTGGGATACAATTTCCTGAGGCTACAGTTACTTGAGAACACATTAGTTGAGCTCAAAACGGTCCCTATCAGTATAACTGTCACTAGGAGTAAAACGTTCCCTAGGAGGTTCCTAGAAGCAGAGCCGGTCTTAGGGTTTGAGTGGTTGTGTGAAAAATTAAATGCGGGGCCAAGAAAAAAAAAACGTTTATTTACTCATTATAAATGAGTATTTTTGCTTCAGGACGGCACGTATCTGTAAGGTAATTATTCCCTTATCGCTAAAAAGTCACGCTAGCGCGGAGCAGGCCTAACCGCGGGGCCATGTGCATTGCACACTTTGCCCCCCCAAATATCTGGCTCTGCCTAGAAGATTTTTAGGACTACAAACAACAATTTGTGAGTGCCGCCGGCTCTTGCTCCATAGGACAAAGCAAATTTCCTGGTATTTGAACAGGGAGCAGAGTTAATCAGAGTCCGTTACTGATCTATACCTTCCAGTAGATAGCGACTGCCAATAGAAAGGTCAATTTATGAGATTTCCAGTCTCATATTATAAGGAGAAGCAATCCAATCTGCAAGTAGAAGAAGTATCAAAACATCAAAAGTAAAGAGTTGGACTTCTCCCATATAGATATATTTTTTTAGTGCTAAGTATTTTATATTTTTCATGTATACTAACCCACGATACGTTACTCACGGTATGCTAATTTCTACTGCAAATTGCGTCCGAGCCGCGCAGTTTCGTCACGCGGGAACCAGAAATTGACACCCATCTCTCAGTCTTTCCATTCATTGTGTTTTCATGCAATACAAGGAGTTGTTAGCTTGAATTTTAATTTTACTTGAGTTGATTCGTTTATTTGGAATTTTATTACCCACTAATTTACTGTTTATTAGTGTTATTTAATACTGTTTTATAATATGAGGCTATTTTTGTTTTGTAACGATTAAGGGAAATTAATAGGAAAATCAGATTTCAAAACTGCCTGAAAAAACTGGACAAGTATATGTCAAAATTTACAAATTTAAAAGAATGATTGTAAATATAAGTTATTAATTAAATGCCAATTTTCAGTTTCATAATGATATACTCATTATAACACTGGTTTTCATTATGAAACTGAAAAATTGACCGATAGAAATCTATAACCAAGTAAGCATACCCACAACTATACTATATCCACAATAAGCCCAGGAGGCTGAGGTGGTACCGGCGAAAGGACGGCTCCGAAAAGAGAAAAAAAAAGCATACCCAATATATTCTGTAGAATGTTTTGACAGTTTCTAAGAGTGATTTAAGTGTGATTTATGACAGTTTAAATCTGTTGCGTCTTGCGTCAGTTTTCAAAAGAAATGTCGAGCACCAGACCTAAATAAATACTTAATGACCAAGGTAAATACATATTTAAACTTATTAATTTTTGTTTACAATAGTTTATTACTAATTGTGTATAACCGTAACATACCTATATACGTTTTATACAGTGTGTCGCATTTAAGATGAAGACAAAAATATCGAAAAGATATATTCGAAAAAGTTGTTCAGAATATCATTCCAACCCCACATACCGAAATTCATCACAAAATTCGCATTTTTAATTTTCCAATGTTTTTGCCCACACACATTGATTATTACAAGATATTGTTTAATTTGATCAATATTCCTTTGAAAGTGCTGTTTACTTTATTAAAATATTTGAATACATGACACCGTGTCAAGATTTCAATTTCCACGGCACAATAATTATCAAAATAAATAATAATTTTGTACCTATACTTAGACTAAAAAATGAAAATATTAAAAATGAGAATTTTGTGATAAAATTTGGTATGTGGGGTTAACATATTATTCTGAACAGCTTTTTTCAATAATATTTTTCGATAGCTCTAACGCGAAGCATAATATAAAGAAGAGGTCCTGTTTTTGAACTCGTAGTAAGTTGAGTTTAAAGTTCAGATTTCAGTGTGGCCCATCAACCTGTATGACTCTAGAAAAAACAGAATCTGTAATTCTTCAAACAGCGAAAATATGGGAGTGTCTTCATCTTAAATGCGACACACTGTATTAGTTTAATAATGTGGTCCTGTAGCACAGTGAGCAAAGGCGCCGCATAATGTTGTTTTGGATCTGTACTATACCGGGTTCGAGAACCGGTTTGTGCATTTTTTCTAATATTTTTTCTCAAATCAAATTTATTTTTCGTAGAAAAAATAGTGTATGCAAGTTTCATGTAATGGTTATTAATACAATCCCATTAACTATACGAAACTCGCCTTTGGCTCGTTTCGTATCCCAGTGACACCTTTGTTAAGGAGTCTTATATATAATATATATATATAAGAAATAAAATATAATGGTAGAAATATGAAATATAAAATATTTTTACAATGTAATATAATGATGTTTTTTAATTTTGCCCGCTCATAAATATTTATGTTTAAAATCTTTTTAAAATGTGGAAAATATATATTATTATCTACACGTTTTGTACATTGTTTACTCCTAGCATCATTGTACTTACCAAAAAAAGATAACTAAATTAGTGATAATAAAGTAATATTCCATATTATATCTGAAAAACCATATCGCATTTCAATAGTCATTCATAAAGTGGAAATATGCATGAAAATTAAACACAAACAGAGTATTATATTTCCCATATATTTAGCATTGTACATCATCGATTGAGATTCCCACATGACGTCACACGCTGTCGGCTACATGCGCAAGAACATACCGTGAGTAAGTGTATCCTTTTTTTGTAAAATTCCACTACAGAAATTATATAATTTTTTTTACTTTGATAGTTTTATTTACCTACTACACAGAAAAGTTAAGTTCTTTTTTTTGAATTAACAGATAAAAAGTTAGCTGACCTTTAAATTTGATTTTGTTTCTAATTTTCTTTTAGGAAAGAAAATTAGTGGCGCCCTAAAATTTCTTTTTCTTTTACCTAGTCAGTTTAAAATTAATTTTTTTTCTCAAGTTTCAATAGGTAACAAAGCCCTGCGAACTGGCATTGTTTACCTCCAAATTTACTCGGTCAGTTAGGCAAGAACCTGCAGTATTTACAACCATTCTTTTTCACGCTATTCAAACAACATTTTTCATTTTATTGGCGTTATTGAACCATTTTTTTTTGGCTTCATTAGCGCACAACTCATTCAGCAATTTTTGTTTCATTAGCTCCCAACTTAAACAATATTCGTTTCAACGTCCAACAATATTTTCAGTAGATATATTTAAAAAAGAAAAAAATAATCGATTTTTTTGAAAAAGTCTACTACTTACCAACACTGACCGGTGGTGAAACTATACTACTCTTCTACATACAATCTCTACCGTTAATAGGGAACGTGAGCAAAAGTTTTTGAAACCTTGGACAAAAAATAAATATATTATGAGCGTATAGAGGATTTTTTTTGGACACAAATCGAAGACAAGAATTTTTACTCACCCCAACGTACCACCTTCGACTATATAGATTCCTCCGAAACCGTTGGACATGAAAAATTGAGACCCCAAAATGAAATTCATACAAGTTTTTCGGCTGCCAAAAAAAATTAAGCCGCCCCACCGCGCCCGCCCGTTCATAGTTCTAGGGACCGGGCGGTACAAGCTTTTTTATTATTTGAGCTATCGAAATGAAACAAAAACCATTCGGTTCGTAAAAATCGTACGAGTCTATGGATACCATAAAAAGGGGGGTCAAACTGAAAAAATATACAGGTTTGGTCAAAAATAAACAGGAGTCGAAAAAAATTTTTCGAAGAAGCTGCCCACAAATCAAGAATGTCACAAAATACCCAAAATTAAATTAGGTAATACCGTAATCTAGTAGTAACTATGCTTTTATTATTCAGATACCCCTATTAATTTTTTTGACATCCCCTTTTTTGAGGTGGAAAAATATTGTTATATCTTGATATGGATATTATTTCTCACATTTTTTCATTGACTAATTTGATGGAATTTATCTCAAATCTGATCATTTTTGAATGCGTGCACTGTGGGAATATTTATATTTGACGTTTAACTGTCATATACACAAATCTGAAAACAACGAACTTGACTGCACAGACTAATTAGGATCAAGTCAAGTTTGGTGTTATCGATAATGCGAACTTGACTAAAACCATAGGAGTGCCTACAGGGTGGCCATGGCCCACCCTTATCGGTCCACCCCAATTTCCTCAAAAATATCAATCTATTAAGAACATATTATAATTTTTGAATTTTAACGTTTTTTCAATGATACGAGGAAGCAGTTTTATATTCTTAAATGGGTACATTTAGGTCAATTAAATTTTTACATTATTGGTTAAAATTCCAATAAATTCGCCCAATTTATAGTTACCCTGAAAAAATTAAATGGATTGAATCAAAACAATCCGAGAAATTAGAATGTAAAGTTAGCTCCGCCCCTTAAACGAAAGGCACCAACGTGACGTCACATCAGCCGTGGAGCTCGGCAGTATCGAGGCTCCAGGCGTAGACTAGTGTAATAATTAATTTGTAGAAGGGCTTTGTACGCAAATATAATCATTCGAAATGGTCTCGATCGAAAAAGGTTTTTTAAAAGGCGATTCTTGCAATTTGCCGATGGTGGATGTAATAATGGTTGTGCAGTATTTTAACCAAAATAAGAACTATATCAGTTCATGTTATGAGTTTTTTTTTATGTACTTTGATATAGCCGTTTTTAGGCTCAATTTCATTTCAGATCTGCAAGAACGACTTATGGTGATAACTCCATGGGTTATGTTCAAGTGAAACAAGACCAATATTATTGTTTTGTTAAAGCAAAGATCACTCCAGAACATGAAATAAAATCTAAAAATTATAACGTTTTGTCTAAAATGCATACGATTAAAAATTGTGTGGAAGAAGTTTTACACCACGATTGTCCTGCGTCTGAGGGGGGCTGCAAGCATGCTGTGGCATTTTTAATGTGGCTACACCGAAGAACAGAGGATCCTTCTCATACGGAAAAAGCTTGCTACTGGAAAAAGTCTAACTTGGCTGCAGCATCAACAACGAGAAAATTCGTTGAAGTTTCAGATTTTGGTAAAAGATCTTTCCCAGAAAATAGGAACAAATCACTCCTGGATGAATAGATAGATAGATATAAATAGATAGTTTTTATTGTGCATAAGATAAATCTTTTCACAAGGGTTCGATACATAAATTAGGTACAATAAATAATATGCAAGTATGTACCTATAAAGTGTATTGTGCAATTATCTATTCTCCGCATGCAAAAGCTCTCATCTTTAAGATAGCAATAACACTATGGGCTAGAATAGAGAGCTCGGAGAGATTGTCATTATTGACGTTTAAATAATGTACTAAACCATCAATACCATCCACACCATAAAAAAAATTGTTTGGTCTAAGAGGAGATGACTGTAAATTGGGCATTTGAATAGAATGTGCTCCAACGATTCTGGTGTATGCATATTACAAACGGAACATATTTCACTGCAATCAATTAAATAGAAATTACCTTTAAAGGAAAATTTCAGTATCTTTTTACTGGAAGTTCTGATTTGTGCGTTAATTCTCGTTATATACATATAGATGCGGGAATCCGCAAATAATTCTTTCTGGTTTCATCAATCAACAACCGCGAGTAGATTAAAGAATAACTGGACGTAACCTTTCTAGATATATCAATTTCGTGGAGTTTTCTTTCAAAACTGCCCAAAATAACGCCATCTAATGTATATGAACATGTATTTAAATACTTTGTCCATAAATGTTCACATTCTGCAAAAGTGAACCATTCTTTAACTTGTAATACCCAATTATATTTAGCATTCTCAGTGGTTAATTTTAAAAGTCGCATATAACTGATTTTAGACATTCTTGAATTATCCATTATTTTTAGTTTATTTAACCACATTAAAGCATGTTTGAAAATGATTAATGATAAATGAGACGAGTATGTCTCAAGACGTACAATGTAATCTGGAGTATTTTGTGAGTGACAAATTTAATTTTATTTTTTAAAAGTTAACCTGAACTCGCTCAATAACATCAGTAGGTATAGCCTAATCCCCACACGCCAAATTCAAAGGAGAGAGAAGATAAAATTATAGAATCATACAATCTGATTCTGGAATCCCATGTATTTATTTTTGATCGACACAGAATATTCATTACTGCTCCAATGGCGTTACAAGCTTTTATTTTAGTATTCTTATCCATAGTACAAAACAAGGATGTAGAGGAGAAATCGACACCTAGATACGTAAACTGATTAACTATTTCTAATTTGACTAATTTGAGACCATTTTGTCATAAAACTTTTGATTTAAATTATGTTTGTGTCCTCCTCTTGCAAATATTAATACTTTTTTTATCAGTGTTAACTGTGAGTTTATTGTCAAAACAGTAAGTTTCGAGTATTCTTAGTACCTATACGTTCCATGTCTATTGGTGAGTCACCAAGTATTACCATATCATCTGCGTATTGAAGCATTAAGACATCATTATTGCCATCGATATTAATCCCGCATAAGTTACTTGAATGAAATATCAATATCAGAGATGGAAATAGAGGAAAGCAATGAACACAGCGATTCACCTTGAAGAACTCCCTCAGAGATAGCACATTTCTTACTATACAGATTTTGATGTCATATAAGTGTTTTAATATTCTGATATACTTAGTACTAACTCCGAATTTATGTAGTTTCAACCAAAGAAGTACATGATCTATACAGTCAAATGCTCTACGAAAATCCTACAAAAACATCATATACTTTCCTACGAGGAAGTCTAAGAGTTATTTGCAAAACGGAAGTCAAAATAAAAATATTATCCAAACACCCCCTATTATTTCGAAATCCGAATTGTGATTCAGGAAGAATGAAATTATTCTCACACCAATTGGATAAGCGATTTAATAGAATTAACGAAAATACTTTGGCACAACAATTAATTAGTGATATAGGTACCTCGATAGTTATTAGGATCCTCCAAGGGTCCTTTTTGTGGACCATTGTTAGAATTGTTTCGTGGCAACCAGAAGGAGTAATTTCTTAATCTAAAATTTGATTATATAAATGACAAATATATAACCGCCAATTCTGTGGTAAGTGATACAAAAACTCATAGCTAATACCATCTTTACCAGGTGATTTGCCATCTTTGCACGAAATCAAAGATTGATCAAGTTCTTGAAGTGATATGGGGCTATCCAGAAATTCGTCTCCGACACCAAAGAAACATAGATCATACTCCACTCTGGGTAAAGTTATGCCATCGTAGAAAGATTCCCACTCCTCGATTAATAAAGGGCAAATTTTATTTTTACGTCTAAATAAGCTTAGGGTTCCCCAGAACTCCGATTGATTTTTCGTGTTGGAAAGAGCATTTACAATATTATTTTCGTAATCTTTTTTCTTTTTTAAAATTAACTGCTTATATGCCTTTAGGTGGAAATATAAGTTTCCTTGTATGGTTCGAGGAATCCTTGTTTTTGCAGATTTTTAATGAATTTTTCACTTGACTTTCAGATGTCTTACAGTCAGTATACCAATAATTAGACCGTTGTGAGTTTGTCCCATAAAAGTATTTTACTGAAGCTAAACCTTCATTTTTTGCCACATCCCATATGCTACAGAGATTATCATATAAAACGTTCACATCTCCCATTACCTCCACATTTTGTGAGCATTGAATTGACGTTTTAAAATCAATTACTTTTTTACCTGGATGAATATATCACAGAAGCCAGACAAAAAAATAACTAATAGGTACTTTTGTCCACGACCACCTAATAATAAGTCAATATTTTACCTCCTAACTAAAGGTATATGGTACCCATATATCAACTGTCGTGAATTATGGTTCATAATAC
>CAJUYI010005580.1:0-15441 GCA_910591695.1 Galerucella pusilla
GTCGGTGATTAACTTACGTCTCTTAACCATTGGGTTTCCACTCAAATCTCATAGAAAAAGCACTTGGTTGGTTAGGATCTTTCCTCAACTAAACCTAACCAAATTTCATAATTTGTGTTGAGCAACTGATTGGATTGATTTTTCTGAAGATATAAAATTATCGAATATATTGAACACAATTGTTATAAACATCGCATCTTACAGCTAAAAATTTTTTCAGAGCACTTAGTAATTGTTTGATAAGCTTTTGTGAGGATATTAGCTTTAAGATATCTCTTCAATCCCTCCTCACTTCTGGAAGAATCACGGATAGTTTTTCCCTGGAACCAGTAAATGAATTTGGAACTGTTGGAACGTTAACTTTGTTGGTTTACATTCCAGATAATAAAAATGTGCAATAATCACTTCAGAGTTTTGATTTTTGGTGGAATAGTATAGTGTAAACTCTTTATAACGTTATCTTTTATAACGATAAACGCCCTATAACGTTGAAGTGAGCCCAACTTGGTTGGTTTGCGTTAAAACCCACATATTGAAACACTCTTTATAGCGATACGCCATTCTCTATTACGAAGAAATATGTTCATATTTTTAGACAGTAAATATTTATTATCGGTATTATTGTTTATCAGGTAACAAAAGATTTTGAAGACTTCAAGTTTTAAGCTCTAGCTTTTGTTATCCTCAATTGCCTTGAACACGTGCAGTATGACGCATTGTTTTCTCCGAAGTGATGGTCTTCGACCAAGCATACTGGGTACCTATCGTATTATCAGTCGTAAACATACTTTGAAACTGTTAACATGGCCTGTAAACGGAAAGCGATTAGTGTTGACGAAAAAGTTTGTGTGATACGTGCGATTGAAAAGAGAGAAAAGAAAAGTGACGTTGGAAGGCGTTTTGAATTAAGTCAATCCACTGTTGCTACCATTTGGAAAAACCAAAAAACAATTCTACAGGCGGCGCTGGAAGGAAACTCTTCTAAAAAATTAAGAAAGCCAAAATTCGAAGAGTTAGATCAGGCAATGTTGTCGTGGTTTAACAATCAGCGCCAGAATAATGTACCCATCTCGGGGCCAATTGTAAAAGCTGAGGCTGAAAAGTTTGCCAACCAACTTGGAATAATCAATTAAAGCATCTGAAGGTTGGCTCGGAAATTTTAAGCACCGTCACCAAATTACGTACGGTAAAATGAACGGAGAGGCGCGGGATGTCGATATGAATGTTACTAACAATTGGATTAGTATAGTGTGGCCTAAATTTAAGATGAAGTACTCACCAGAAGACATTTTTAATGCAGATGAAACTGGCCTTTTTTCAAGTTGACTCCCGACAAAACTTTAAAATTCGAAGGAGAAAAATGTGTAGGAGGAAAACTGTCTAAAAAGCGTATCACAGTTCTAGTGGCTGCCAATATGAGTGGCACAGAAAAAAGAAAGCTATACATATAACGAAAAATTGTGCACTGCATTTACTCATTGAACATAAAATCTTGGAATTCTATCAATGAATTTGCTAGTGATGCAAAGTTTTCTGTCCTTAATACTCTTGTGATCTTGCAAAAGCTTGTCTCCAAGCCTGATAATTTTATTACGTTCGATTCAGTGGTTTGTTTCTTTTAGCATAATATATGATATTACTTCATAATATCTGTAACGTATTCCACATATGCTCCGCTCCCTATATGCAAGTGGTATTGGCACGAAACGAGATGCATAGTCAATTGTGATAAATGGCGGGACACTTCAAGTGGAGTTGAGAGTTGTCGAAATGAAAAAGTTGCCGGCGTATAAGTTGGAAGTTGGAAAACATGGTGTCGTTAAAGAAGTTGGCTGTTGTCAACAGGAAATTGGAAATATATTCTAAGGAGCTTGCGTTATCTATTACATCCCTTTTGTCTACTGGTTTGGTTCAATGTATGCGTTGAAAATCTTCACTTCAACGCTGAAAACGACGTAAATATGTTTTGAGCAAAAAATGATGTGGCTGAGGATTGTTTTTTTTTTGTGTAGCTTTATACAGGCCTGGTAACTTAACTACCGTCCATACCTTTTTTTTCTGTTAACTCTTGATAAAACTGTGATAAACATGTATGCCATGTGGTTAGATTGTATTAGATTTGATGAGGTGGCTAATTGACATTTTTTTAGATCTGTTGTGGTCCTCTGGATCTAGATTACATTTTCCAGCCCAACCCTTTTGAATGGCCCATCAATCTCGAGACTAAACCGTTTACATGAAACCGCACATTCGACAGGCAGTCGCGCGGGCATAAAATTTTCTCTGCAGTTTCTTTTTCTATGTGATAGAATCCGCATATGGCTTCGCCGGTACCACCTCATCACCTGGGCTTATTGTGGATACTCCTGGTGTTCTGACTACAACCTATTCAGCCATTCCGTTCCCTGTATTAGATCATACAGGTTATTTTCTGGTTGTTTGTAGAAGTCTTCTGGAGTCATTTGGGGTCTACCATACAGTTTCTGCCTTCTGTGGTCCAGCGACTCACAGTTGCATATCGGTATCGGTATCCTTTTTGCATCTTCTGCATGTAAGGTCTCCGTTGTACAGCCCCATTTTGTTTAGGTGCTCCTTTGTGGGAAAGTGTCCCGTAAGTAGCCCCGTTATGGTGCGTAGTTTGTTCCTTCTCATTGGGAGCAGTCTTCCCATGTATTTGCCTGGTCGTATTCTTCCAGTGTTTATTGTGTTGTTCTTTCAACCACCCTTTTAACCATGACCTCGTTAAGCATCTGGGGATGCCCACAGCAGGTTCGGGTCCGTTCATCAGACTTGACGATCCTACTCTTGCGAGTTCGTCAGCTTTTTCATTGCCTGCGATTCCTTTATGACCTGAGACCCACTCCAGTGTTACACTGTTCCAAGTTGCCAGTCTTCTAAGTTCTTCGCCGCATTCCCATAGTAGCCGAGATGTCACCCTATAGCTCTGAAGTGCTTTAAGGGCGGCTTGACTGTCACTGTAGATCCTGATCTGCCTGTTGTTGTAGGTTAGGTTAGGTTAGGTTTGTGGTGAGTGGGTCTATAAGGCCCTCCACTGCGACTCACAAGAGTCTATTGTGGCTGTTGTTGTAGGCTCTCATATTATTAGCCCTTGCACATGCAAGTATTGCATAGACCTCTGCTTGAAATACAGAAGCGTATTTGCCAAGCGAGGCGATCCCTTCATATTTGCTCGTCTTGCTGTATATGCCCGCTCCGATGCCGAGCTCATTTTTTAATCCGTCTGTATACCAGATCAGTTCATTCGCTCTATTAAGTGGTGGTGCGTTCTCTTCCTCAAACTCCTTTCGATCTTTGATGACAATCTCGAAGTTCTTGCGAAAGATATATTTGGTGGTTATGTGGTCTGTTGGCATTTTGAAAATGTCATCATCCATATTCCTTATCTCGGTGTGTCCTCATCCATATGCCACATCATGGTCTGATGCTTTTTCCAGTCGGGTTAGTGTTGCCCTTGCTTCGCACATTATGACACAATGTAGCGGAGGAAGGTCTAGCATTGTCTCCAGCGCCGCTGTAGGAGTAGTCCTCATTGCCCCTGTAATGCCAATGCATGCAAGTCTTTGGACCTTGCTTAGTTTTAGCATAGCAGAGGATTGTCTGATCTTTGGCCACCATACCAGAGATGCATATGTGATCCTGGGAATGACAACCATTTTGTACAGCCAGTGTACCATGCTGGGTCTAAGTCCCCATTTAGTGTCGTAAGTGCGTCTGGCAACCATGAAGGTCACCTCTGCTTTCTTGATCACGTGCTGGAGGTGTCGGTTCCAAGTTAAGCCTGGGTCTAGGATAACCCCAAGATTTGAGAATTCAGAAATATGCGCAATTCTGTATGTTGTCCATTTAGCCTCTGTTTCCAAAAATATATGAAGATGAGGTAGGTCCAGAAGGATTTCCATGGCTGCTGACGGTGTGGAGCTGATAGCACCTCTGTAAACCATTGATCATTGGTCTAACGATCATCACATATATATCCAATAGATTTGTTTGGGACCCGAGCCTCAAGATTTTCCACAGATTCTGCGACATGTCCACGAGGATAGTCTGGCCTTATAAATAACTTTTTCCAAGTGAGCGTTCCAAGTAAGATTCATATCTAGGATATCTAGGATGTATTTATGCTTTTTAGATTATTAAAAAGGGGTAAAAATTCATGAGAATAAAAGAAATTGAATCGGATTTTTTCTGTACAACTTTTAAGGAGCATTACCCACAAAAAAAAATTAAATTCAGCATTTTCCGAAGTTTGTCAACTGTCTGAGGGACATTTTTCATTCGACACCGTGAAAATAAATGGGGTAAAACAGAGGTTGGTCCATTGTATTTCAAAGGAAAAAGGAAACGTGCTTCTCCGGAGGCCCCTGGGACGTATCTGCAGGAATTCCAACAGTACGACGACTCAATGTTTCTTTATGAAAAAGTTTTATCCCACGGGGTGGAACAAACAGGGGGAATGTTAGGGTGGTGATTTAAATTAAGAGTGGCATGAAAGAGCAATTGTCTGCTCTAGGTTGCTAAAGTTGTGTCGGAGTTGTATACTTTTATGAAATATTACTTTTGAAATACAATCGCCTTTTTCAATAGATGTATCAATTTGTCCAAATCTTATTCAATGTTAACTATTTTTTATGTGAAGTTATTAAAATAGCGTACCTCAAAACTCTCGCACAAAGTTTATTATTATAATAATAGCAGTGTATCACTTCAATACAAAATGTCTTATAAAATATCAGCTCCATATTTTCAAATTAAGTTGTACTGAACTAATCATCTGACCTTGTTGGTTTTTAATATCAAGCAAAAAACAATGGTAGACATTAAAAACGTCAACCCCATTATTAGATATTTATGTACAAATTGTCAAAACTAATTTCAAATTAGCTCGAAGTTTATGAGTGAATAGAGTACACGCATATTTCATATTTTGCTTAGATATTAATTTATGATATGTAACACTCGTTCTCTCCTTAAGAGACAGATCCCGGCTAAGTCAGAGTTCAACTCTTCATATCATGCTCCAAAGTGGTGAGCTCAATTTATTGTGATTAACTCCCATTTTTAATGGCTAGAAGTAATACCTATTTCATAATTGTCGAATAATATATCAAATAAAATTGAGGTTTTGTTGTTGTATTCATTGACAATTGACATATATGTCGATGATTTTATTAGCGCGTTCAGCAGAATTACGAGCTGATGGATTATTCTAAAAATCGCTACCCGATCAACTTTGTTGGAATTAACGCGACCAATAATATCAATAATGATATATACCAAGGCTGCTCAACCACAGTGTCCCGCGGATGCATTTTAAATGGCCCGCGGCAAGAGAAAATATAGACTTATTTCTGACACTTAAAGACTTCATAAAGAATCTTAATATCACCAATTTTGATCATTCTAAGTACGAATCGAAAATTAAATGTTTATTACATTCATTTGAAAATAGATTTCAAGACTTTGAGAGTAAAAAAATATTACAAATTTTTATAAACCCTTTTATAATTGATTGAACTGGAATAATTAGTTATCCTGGCAATATTCAGTTGGAACTAACGGAACTGCAAAATCATTGTGCCTTAAAAAACCTTTTTATGGAAAAAATATCTTCGAAAGCACAAAATTTATTAGAAGAGTTTGCAGATTTCCGGAAATTGGTGCCAAATAAGTCTTTCCTGCAATAACGGACCTGGCATTGCAGTTCCTATATCCAGTTTCGGATCAACATATGTGTGAAAAGGTTTTCTTAGATCTTAATCATATTAAAAATAAATACCGCACTTCACTTACGGAGCAAAATAGTTCTAACTTGTAGTTATTGTCAACATATAATTTAAAACCCAATATAAAAAAATTAGTACAAGTTTTATTTTTTATTTAGTTTGCAAATGATGCTCTTTGTTTTATATTTTAATTAACACCAAATTTTGTAATACTGAATGTTTTTATTTTGTTTGTTTCTTTTATTAAACGTAGGAATTTTTGGAGTATCATTGACGACTTAATTTTATATAAGTTAAAAAATCGTTAATGGCCCGCCAAAAATTTCTTACCCATCGATTTGGCCCTACTGTTCAAAAACTTGAGCAGGCATTCTCTTTCAAAATAGCTTGACAAAGATGTTACCATCTCTAGACATTTTTCACTATTCAGCTGCTTCGGCATTTTATTATTTACACGCTGCAGATTTGCCTGAATAATTAGTTATGAAAATAACTGTTCTTTCAATGTTGAAGAAAAAATAAATTTGAAAGCACTAAAAAAACTTGTGAATATTAGACGATGATCGAATGTCAATAAACGTCAAAACAAACTGGGGAATTTCACCAGTTGATCTGACAACGTCTTGAAGTTCTGCCATTCCGTTAGCTGTAAATTGCCCTGGCTGTTGCGGATAAATTGTATTTACGTTTGGTGAATTAATATTTATTGTGATAGGCAGGAAAGTAACTAAAAATGACATCATTGTTTTTTTATCGTGAAAATTCTATACCTACATGAGGGGGCAACCAAATTAATTCGATTGTTTTCCTTACGGTGTGAAGTATTTGTCGATGCTCTCTATTCGATCTGTGAAAGTAAACTGTAGATATAGAGTAGGATATCGGGCATGTATGAATGAAATGATGTATATTTTCAAGAGAAATGAATCGCTTTTCGTACTTGGCAACATATTCGTACTTGGCAGCATATTTGGAACATTATTTATGTTGGAGTCAGAAAATACGTCGGTTTACTCTTCCAGTACGTTCATTGTTCGGATGGTTTCCATCATAACTTCATACGGGCAGTCACGTTCTGATTTTTTTCTATATGAATCTAGCAATACACGATGAATGTACAGGTCTATAAGCCATTTGTTCAAATTTGGGCACTATTTTATATGGAACTGTTTCTAATTATTGATTCCACGTTATTCAAAAATGATAATAAAAAATTCTAAATTGACAAATATTTCGATATTTGAAATATCATCGCGATAATGACAAATTGTTGTGATGCCTACTTGTTGTATTTTTTGTCAAAATAAATATTGACCTATGTTGTGATACCCGAAGGGTATATCCTCGATATATTCGTGAGATCCAAAAAACAGCAATGATATAGAAAACCATGGGGAACTATATTTCAAGTGTCTACTAATTTTTAATGAATCAAGAAAATCTAGATGTTTTTTGTAATGTGAATGATCTGGTAGTTCAAATCTGTATGATCGTGTATTCATTTTGTCTAATTTCAAAATTTCCTGGCGAATAAATATAAAATCCGATCGAGAGCTTCGTTTCTTAAGAACTTTTCGACCAAATTGGATATTGATAGGGAATTTATTATGCATTTATATGCGAAGAGAGCCCAATTATATGCGAATTCTCCACAACAGAATGCTGGCTTTCCGCAGATATTCCCGTTACGAAGATAAAAAAATAACATCCTTATCATGAAATTCAATTATGGAAAATCTGTTTGAATAGTCCGCTCAATGCAGACTTTTAAAATTGTTACTTAATTGGATCTTTGCAAAATTTCAGCTGAGATGCTGTTGTAAGAGATTTTTCGTGTCCAGCGCAGCGTTTTTATAATGTCGAAGCGACTATTCATGCTAAATGGCAACGGGAATTTTCCTTTTGCTGGAACTGCGTTATTACCTTCATATATCGCATGGATATTCTTATATATATAAGACTTTTTGTAATGCCCACTTGCTTTCAGCTGAGTAGACACATTTTATAATTCATGCGGGAAATTTGTGTGGCTTTGAAAACTTTTTGTCAAACAAACCCATTTTTAGCATCGTAGACATTTTATTGAATAATACATTTTTTCACATTCGTTTTATATTAGGTAATAATAACAAGACACTCATAGAAATGGAACTATAGTCGAGGACACACTGGTATTGCAGAATGACAAAGCATTCAGTGGTACGAATTAAAACGGAGTTTTAGCTTGAAGTATAAACTCTAAAGGATAAGCATGGATCATAACCTTATACTCCATTTCCTGAGTATATAAAAGCTTCTTTTTGTTTCTTCAGATTCCACATCCAAAAAGTTACAATGCTTTGAAGTCACGATGACTTCTCTGGTGACTATCATACTCCGAAATTATGAAGGGGACCCTCATCCTGAAGAACATAAACACTCATGCCAGAAATGAGAATATTCTCACATACTGTACCGGGTTGCCAACTAAGAACGGCCGTCGGCCATATCGCAGGAGTGGATTATAGCACAGGTTCGGGAGAAACAAAATTATAACAAAACTGGCCTAGAGAAACGCCTGGAAATTATTTTCAGAATTGTAGGTCCACCGCTGGAGGGCGTATTTGACAGTTAAAATTTTAAAATGCGAATTTTTTCAAAATTTACTCAATTAAGGAGAATATTGAATACTATAATCAAATTCCTCGACAAATTCTGCATATTGATAAAGAAACAAGTTTAAGTCTATGTCTTTGAATAAGGGGTGGGGGAGAGTGGGAACATTGTTACTAAAAAACGCCTGTAATTCGGGTTCTGCTTGACCGATTTCAATATACTTGATGTTGTTTGAAAGAGCTTTTGTTGAACAATCAAAAATTTGTGAATATGAAGCAATCTGATCAAAAGATCTGACCGTTACGCGTTAGGTTACGCTACGTTATGATACGTTGCTTCGTTAGTTCGTTATGTGCCTTGCTTGCGTGCTTGTGCTCTCTCCTTAGTCTCTCTCTCGTTTACGAAGGAGCGATTCATATGCTCCGGCCAGGATTCGAACCCGGGCCGCCCGCGTGGAAGGCGAGTATTCTACCACTGAACCACCGACGCTATATTAAAATTCTATGCAAAGCTGGTATTCGCAGTGCTGGTGATCTACTTGAATTTGTTCGGATAAATTTTTACTACTATTTCCATAATTTTTTTGCGCGATTGATCTTTTTTGTTTATTTAAAGCATCGGTTGTCAAAATTACATAAGGATTGAGGGGACTAGCACATTTACTTTTCGAAATACAGTGTGTTGAAATTTTGAAAACTTGAATGTTTTAATTCGATAACTTTAAAATGGATGGATAAATTGATTTGACATTTGGCAGGTTGTTTTTAAATGTAAAAGGGCATATTTTGATAGAAATAGTAGTTTGTGCAACTAGTGTGGATATGATGGCCATATTGCACGAAGACGAAGTTTGAGCACGACGCCGTTGGCGGAGTGCTCAATCGTTCAAGTGCGATATGGACAATCCATACGAGTCGAACAGCATATTTTTTCTACGACCCACTTAAGAAATAAACTGTAATATAACTTCAAATTGAAAATTTAACAATTCAATTTTATGTTTCCACTAATTTTTTTGTGGTAAACGTACAGTTCTTGAATGTCCCATTTGTATAATGCTACGGTTTCCCTCTTTAAATATACGATGCTGTTATAAGTAGATGTTGCCAGTCGGACTCCTTCATGAAGGGTACCGTACCATTATCTGTAATAATGAATATTCTGCTAAATATTTCAAACGTCTACCTGTTGTCGTTATTAATATCAAGCAGAATAATTATTTAAAAATAAAATTAACAATAAAAAAATTTCCTCACGGGGAATCGAACCCAGGTCTACCGCGTGAGAGTCTGGTATGCTTACTACTCTACCACCAAAGAATATGCAAATCGTTTATCTATAACGTCAAATGTATTACATAATTTTTGCTTAAAAGGAACTAAAGTTCCTACCGTGTGTCCCGTACCAATTTTGAATGGAAGCATACAAATTGGAGTAGGTCTAGAAAAGTGGAGTAAATAAGTAATTAAATACCGCAAAGCGCAAGGCGATATCTCTTTTTTATCCTGAGATATCGTAAGGAACAGGTAAATGGCGGGTTTTGTTCGTCTAGAAGGCTGGTTCGCGTTAACAGAAACTATTAAATTCAGCCTGAATGAAAATATCTTACATTGGCCTGTAGTAATTTAAACTGTTAGCATACTAATGTTATGGTTGCCACTAGATCACCTAAATTTAATGCTGCCGCTACTAACAATGAGGACGAATTTTAAAATAATGTGATAAATCGAACAATAGAATCCTTACATAAATAATCAGGAACGTAATTAGTGCAGCCTAGATGTTCAAAATGTCGTCCATCTTTTTCAATGTATAAAATCAATCGCTGCCGGGTAGAGAAAACAGAAGCCTTAATGTCGTGTATCATGTGAGAGCCAGTTGCAAAAATCCATCCTGGTATCGAACTCTATAGCATTCAAACTTTGGTGTAGGACCATGTGATATGGGTACCATCTAAAATAGTATAATCATATCCAATAAGACACATTGAAGGCATTCGTTGTAAAAACGAAAAATGATTCTCGTAATGTTATTACGAATTTTTTTCGCCAGGCCTCTCATTATTTTTATTATTAGTACATTTTTACTTTACTTCGCCTCACTTAGGTAATTATCATGTTGTTAGTTAAAAATATATCCACACATCATAAGATAATATCATTAGAATAATTTGGTGTTTTATTGAAACTAGACATAAAATGGCAGCAAATATATTAGTCATGTTAACTTTGATTTAAGTTTAGGTGTTTGATACAACGCGACCTAAATCGTAATTTATATTTTAAACTGTATTTATTGTTGCTGGGCCAGCATCAGTTTTTATTGATATTTCATGCTTTTGATTCACTAACACATCGCTTGGAAATAAGTATAACATTCTTATATGATTGAAAAAATGTAGCACAACTTACTTCACCAGTCTTCTAGACGTTGAAAGATCAATTCCGCCATTTACCTATTTCTTACGATATCTCAGGATAAGAAAGAGAAATCGCTTTGTGGTTTGCAGTGTTTTATTACTAATTTACTCTACTTTTTAAAGACCTACTTCAATTTGTATGCTTCCCTTCAAAATTGTTACGAAAAACCACAATATTCAAAAAAAATAAAAAAGCGACTTCTACCATTTATGTTATAGATCAGATTGCTTCACATTCACAAATTTTCGATTTTTCAACGAAATCTCTTTCAAACAACATCAAGTTTATTAAAATCGGTCAAGCAGAACCCGAATTACAGGCGTTTTTTCGTAACAAGGTTCCCACTCTCCCCCACCCCTCATTCAAAGACATAGACTTAAACTTGTTTCATTATAAATATGCAGAATTTGTCGAGGAATCTGATTATAATATTCAATATGCTCGTTAATCGTGTGAATTTTGAAAAAATTTGCATTTTAAAATTTTAACTGTCAAATACGCCCTCTAGCGGTGGACCTACAATTTTGAAAATAATTTCCAGGCGTTTCTCGAGACCACTTTTGCCATGAATTTTTTTTTCTCGGACCTGTGCTATAATCCACTCCTGAGATATGGCCGACGGCCGTTCATCTTAGTTGGCCACCCGGTACAGAACAGTACCTACTTGAGAGAAGCATCTGTTTTAGTTTCTCATCCATACCACATAGAGTATTTCCTCATAATTTTTCAGTATAAACCTAATGCTCGTTTTTATTCATACCACCCATTGGCAGTGTATTTTAAATTGGATGATGTTTACTTCTGTTTACTTCTCGAAAGCGATGCCGGGGACGCAGTGGACAATTTATACGAAAATCCATTTTGTTCCAAGCTTACTTTTTTTGTTTTTCAATTAAATACAATAAAAAATGCCCTAAGGCTTATTGAGATGTGAATCGATATTGATTTATAGAAATTTATTGGGATTTTAAAACCAATGGAGATACTCGACAGTAAATACAGCTTCTACTACCACAACACCAACACTTTACACTCTCTTATGCACGTTGTGATAACAAAGTTAAATACCAAGTTATGAATATGCAGCACGAAAGTTAAATCAATCATCTAATATAGCTTCACTTGTATGTTCACATTTTTGTTTTGTATTATTCTGTCTTTAAGTAGTCAGATCATACCTACATAGATATTTACAAAAACCAATTTTACGAGGAGCTACTTTTCTTCAACTATTTTATATTTTTAGTGAAGAGCACCGACCGAAGGCGGGGCGGGCTGCTCATTCTTAATAAATGAGATATATTCAAATGAGACAAACATGTGAGATAGGTAACTGAAAAATCATACTCGCTCTCGTTTCAATAAATTTCCAAGAAAATCCGAATAATTTATCACATTGATGTAATGAAGAAGAGTTCTCTATTTCACTAGAATGATTCATGACGTGTTGAATGAAATAATGCCTTCAATTCATAAGTGTGATAAAACACTTAAAAAGCGATCCGTTTCCATTTTTCAATTAGTTACAGTCGAAAATTGCGATTAATCCTCAAGGGAAATAATGAACTGAAAAGGAATAACTAATATGTATCCATCAGTTGTCAACTGAACTCATGAAAATGGGAACAAAAATTAATCACACCGTGAACTGGAGAATATACATTATCTATTGCTAAATACAATACGCCTCGTGCCTTGGGATCCAGACAAATGTCTTTTGTTTGAAAAGGGGCGACTTGTTCCATTTCAACAGTTTGAAAAAAAGTTTATTTGATATATTCGGAAACGGAATTATGATAACCTTGTAAATGCAGTTTAACATGGCTTGTGAAAAATAACTTTTATTGTTCCAATTGAATTCCATAACACTTGAAGAATTATTGTCTAGAAATAGAAGGAATAGAAATTAATCCTAAAAATTAAATACCTGTCAGATTCTTTTATTTTCACAGGCTGACTCTGAATAGATATTCTCGTACCAAAACAGGGAGAGCAATACAAACAGCAAAATCACAGATTATAAGGAGAACAGATACGAAAGCTTGACAGAGAACAGTAAAAAGAAAGAGAGATGGGTGGACATACCCATTTAAATGCCAATCGTCTTATGTCGACTTCGTTCGGGCTGCTTCGCGAAATTTGTCAACAGGGTTGTCAATTTGCATAATATTTCCTTCAATTTACGATCAAATATTTTATAAGCATTTTTTTCAAGTGTGATAGTTATACAGATACAAATATTCGATAATTACTTGTTTTAACTCAATTTTATTAACATTGAAAGAATTATACAATTTAAAAGATTATAATGTATAAAAATCATACCATAAATATATACTTTTTTCACAAACCACATCCTTGGCAGCCATGCACAATAACGGTGACGGCTAACCTAACCTAACATAATCAAAACATCGAAACATGCTCAAAATCTTTTGTATCTGTTCTCAAAATTCATAACCTAACATAATCAAAACGTCAAAACATGCTCAAAATCTTTTGTAATCTGTTCTCAAAATTCATAACGATATTTTTGTTTGCTTCATAGTTTGAAGGTGTTGAATCGGCGATATTAATTGTGTTATTTGACTAATTGATTGTGCGTTGTGGAAATATTAACTATGAAAATATAGTGGATTATTCTTATAAAATGGATAAACATCATCAGTCTATTGTTCATACAGAGACTGTCCAAATAGATTTTATTCGGAAAGAAAAATAAAGTTCTTTCGATTTCCAAGGAATGAGAGTATTTGATTTAATATCCCGGCCTATGAAAAGAGAAATTTTAAAGTTTTTGATATAAACTTTGGTGCTACAAATTATTATGAAAATTCTCCCTTGCATAGGTGTTTATTGTATTCCCTTTGATAATAAATAAATAAGGAATTATTTTTACTTTAAAATTTGGTTGATTTTTGTAATTATTTGTGTTATTAAAAAATGTATTTATTAATTAATCTCCCAAGAGTAATGACTATTTATAACAAATAATAGGAATGTACATATAGGTATTTAATAAATACATCAAAATATATTCGATTATGATTATTGTTTCAATTAATTCATGGCGCAGTTTTAAAGATTTAGTGGAAACTTCCAAAAAAACTAGATCCGGCACTAGAAATTGTTATTGTCCCCGAGTCAATACTGCAATTTGGTAAGAAATTTAGAAAATATTTTAAACTGGCAACATCGCGGCCATACCGAGTTAAGAGTCTAAGGTCATTGACGACGGAGCTGGAAATCGTTTGATGTTTTACCGGGATTCGTATATGTGGCAAAATTACATATTCCAATAACAGTGCCGTGTTGTGTGAGGATTAGAGTTTATTGAAAATATTTATCTTAGATTGAATTATTACGACAGAAATGAGTATTTTTTCGTGAGATACCGTTGATGTGAAGTCGGTTACAGAGCGGTTATACCCCCACCAAAGAAATTTCAAAGGTTGTTATCGTTCATGATATCTCGCGAAAATCAACCGGTTAAACGGATAGAATTAACTTAAAAACAATAATAAATAAACATAACCTCAATAAAAAGTTACGAGTTACAAAGTTTTTTATGGTTTCATTGTTCCTATTGTTCGAAAAATGTTTTTTTTTAGTTTTAACTATTATTGACGATTTTTTGGGTACTACCCTTCTCGTAGTTATGTCATCACAAGTAACGTTGCATAGTTCAGTTAGGCTACGAGTTTAGGATGATTATTTCCACCCTAGGGTGAATCATATGGATTGATCAAGCAAATATAATGGAACGGTGTTTTTTCAGCTATTTAGAATGTAAATAAACACTTTTTCGCAGTTACTAGCTCCGTGGATATTATACATAAAATAATGAATTATCTTTGATAAATTTCAATCAAATTTATAATTTTCAAATGTCACTCCTGTCAATTGAATTTCTATAACCGCCAGTAATAATATTTCGGTGCGGCCCTGCTTGCTCCTCAAAAGTAGCAGAACTTACAAAGAAGGATAGGTAACGCTGTTAGTCTATACCCGTGTACTGTCATCAACATCTGAATTCTACTGAAGCAAATCCGATAGATTTCATTTTTGGCAATATCTTTGAACCTAGAATATCACTGAAGAGTATATTTGTTATGAGAATTGTCAGTAGTTGCTGTTGGTTCAGATCAAAAAAGTTCACAAACAACACTACTATCATGCAAGAACAGCAACAGGCTTACAATTCAATTTTCTAGAATTGCAGTATAAACTATTTCACTAAAAGTCAAACATGAATTTGGAGCTCTTTGTCGCCAACAAACAGATTAGAGTTTAATTTGTCTGATAGGTTCAAAGTCAAAGACATGCATATCCAGATCCTTTCAATTAAATTTTCAAACATTCATAGGATGGCATTTTTCATTCTCTTTGTTGGAAACGATGAACAGTTTCGAAAAAACTGCGTAAGGTGAAAAATAAAACCTTATTGCTTGTTTTACTTTCCGGTTGTATCTTGATATCCAAATACAATTTGTGTTGCTTTTACATTGTTTATGGAACAAAATTTAAATTATAGATACTAGCTATTAACGAAAATATAAAGGAGCTTTGGGACCAATATTTTTCCAATTGTTAAAACTTTTTTTTTGGTAGAGAAAAAATAATATCGAAGCAAATTGTGGATAAAGCCGTCAGGTTTTCTGTCAAATAGAATTTAAGTTTGT
>CAJUYI010005581.1:0-15440 GCA_910591695.1 Galerucella pusilla
CAAAGAGAACACCAAAGACTATTACATGCAGGCCAAAAACAAATCATCAGTAGCCTCAATCTGAAATATTGGCTAATTAATGGCAATCGAGAAATTAAACGAAATATTTATAAATGCGTTACTTGTTTCAGGCATAAAGCTATCCTTCCAAAACAGTTGATGGGATCTCTTCCAGAGCCTAGAGTAAATGCTTCCCGTTCATTTGAAAAGGTTGGTATAGATTTTTGCGGACCATTTTACATTAAACAATCTAGATTATGGAGTATTTTCGTATCTTCAAAATCATACATTGCACTTTTCGTTTGTTTTTCAATAAAGGCAGTTCATATGGAGCTTGTTTCCGATATGACAACCGAAAATTTTTTAAACGCATTTAAACGATTTATTTTCAGAAGAGGGAAACCAAGTCAAATTTTCTTTGACAATGGTTCAACTTTTGAAGGCGCTTCAAATCAATTAAAAGAATTTTATCAATCCATGAATCAAAAAGAAATTCATAATTATACTTTACAAGAACAAATAACTTTTAACTTAATTCCCAGTTATTCCCCAGTATTTGGTGGGTTATGGGAAGCTGGTGTCAAAAGCGCTAAGTATCACATAAAAAAGGTTTTAGCCAACAATATGCTTACATATCAAGAATTAAATACATTAATTATTCAAGTTGAAGGTATACTAAACTCTAGACCTTTGACTCAAATTACTAATGACCCCTCAGATTCAACTTATTTAACGCCAGGACACTTTTTAATAGGTGTTCCAATAACTTCATATCCCGAAACCAATCTAACTCTAGTTCCGTCTGATAGGTTGAAATTTTGGAGGTGTACCCAAATGCAGCAACACTTTTGGGACAAATGGCACAAAAGCTATCTTAACTTGCTCCAAAATAGGCCGAAATGGAAATTTGAGCATCCAAATTTACAAAAAGGGATGTTAGTTCTTCTTAAAGAAGACAATTCGCCGTCTTTAAAATGGCCAATGGCTAGAATTGAAGACATAATTTTTGGCAAAGATGGTAAGGTAAGAGTTGTGAAAATGAAGACTCACACAGGCACTTACTTGAGGTCTGTGACTAAGATTGCTGTGTTACCAATAAATTAATTTTATCATTCTTTTCATCACGTTGTTACGTTATCTTGTAGCGATTAATTTGTACACACTGTTCTATTTATTTATTTTTTTTGTTTTTGAACTTCGTAAGAATCAATTGTGAACGCTTCTTTATATAATTTGCGATATGTTATATGTGAATCAAAAATTTAAAACTTTGTGATTAATTGGTGAAGTTTTTCCCAAAACTTTTTGTGCCCCCCAGTTATGTTGAAGACAGAACGCCCATGCACATGCTGTGAGGATATCTTCACGGTACCTCAAATGTCAAGGCTGCGCCGGATCTTAACGAAATCGCCGGACAGCGCACTAGGCTGTATGTCTTCGCCGAAACACCGGCGGACACCTTGCAACATATACTAAAGACACACTTCCCTGGCTGTGAGGAAATCGAGCGGGAGTGTCCAGACATGGGATATGTTGTCATACAACGACCGTGTGAAGAGGACTATCTTCTAGCAATAGAAATAGTCACATACGAGCGGAGTACTTGGGTAATACGGACGTTTAGACCATAAAAGTCTCCGGGAAAAGACAAAATCTTCCCGGCCTTGCTCCAACAAGGTTAGGAGGCCGTTGGCACAATTTTGGTGCATATATTTCGGGCCTGTTTGGCACGCAGGTATGTCCCCGAACAGTGGAGGCAGGTGAGAGTTGTCTTCATACCCAAGCCAGGTCGTAATACATACACAGTAGCTAAATCCTTCAGACCCATCAGCATAACAGCCTTTGTGCTAAAAACACTGGAGAGGGTGACTGATCGGTACATGAAGGAAAAGGTTGGGCTTAGGTGTCCTTTGCACAACAACCAACATGCTTTCAGGTGTGGCAAGTCAAACGAAAGTGCCTTGCACCAACGGGTAACCCAGGTGGAGAAGGCGCTGGAGAATGGCATGGTCACCCTGGGAGCATTCTTGGATGTACAAGGGGCGTTTGATAGCACCCCTGTAGGATCTATGTGTAGGGCTGCGGCAAATCATGGGATAGAGCCAATCATCATTCACTGGCTCGGGGCCATGTTGTGAGACCGTACAGTGAAGGCCACATGGAAAGACCATGTGGCGAAAGTGATCGTCGTTTGAGGTTGTCCGCAAGGGGGTGTTCTATCGCCCATTTTGTGGAACCTAGTAATTGACGAACTAATAACCCTTTCAAACGATGAGGACCTTCTAACGATTGAGTATGCCGATGACATCGTCGTCCTTGTTGTTGGAAGGCACATTACCGTTCTCAGGGACCTCATGCAAAGGGCTCTGAATGGGGTACATGGGTGGTGTAACGAACACGGACTTGCAGTAAATCCTGCCAAGGCTAAGATAGTTGCTTTTACCAAGAAGAGAGGTATAAGACCTGAGGGTCTACATCTTGGTGGAGTACCACTACCGGTGGTTCAACAGGTGAAGTATCTAGAAGTGATCCTTGATAAATCACTGATATGGAAGGCTCATAGTCGCCTAAGCATGGTGACAAACACGTATTGGGCCTGTAGGAGAGCCATTGGTCCGAGGTGGGGACTGACCCCCAAAACGATCATATGATTTTATAAAGTGATCATGCTGCCTATGCTCACATATGCGGCTCTGGTCTGGTGGCCTAGGGTAACCTTGGCCACGGCTAGATCTCAACTGGCACGCCTTCAAAGGGTGGTCATTCTGGGGGCAACTGGCTGCATGAGGACTACACCAACTGCTGCGATGGAAGTGATCCTTGGTCTTCGGCCTCTTCACCATGTGATCGAGGCTGAGGCGGGGAGTGCTTTCCTGCGCATGAAGCGCCTGGGATACGGCCTAACAACACAAACAATACGCTAGGAGACGAGGAAGTGACTGAGGAACCAGCACCTCGCCTATTGGAATGCTCTGCAGGGTCCTAGACAATCCAAACTTCTACTGAAGGGGTGGACTGATAAACACGCTGGGGCAGCTATTGAACTACCAAGGAGTAGGTTGAGGAAGATATCAGGACTCCTAACAGGGTACTGCTGTATAAGGAAGCACCTCTACAATCTAGGAGTAGAGGAAAGTTCCATATGTAGGGGTTGCGGCATGACTGATGAAATGTCAGACCATGTTCTCTTAGAGTGTCCACACTGGGCTGTATTACGCAGGCGAATCTTCGGAGTCCCTGTCATGGCTCCCGGAGGCACAAGCAGGCATCCACTGAGAAAGGTTGTGGCCTTTATTGAAGGGCTCGGCTTCATGGATGTCTAGGTAGCAGAAATGGCACAATGTTCCCGCCAGTGGCCTCAGTGCCGGAACCATGACTTTAGTTTGGCTAGGTCAAGGCTCGCCTGCACATTCTGTAGTAGTAGTAGTAGTAGTAGTAGTAGTAGTAGTGGAGCATTAAAATACAACAAGAATAAAAACGGAACTAACAACAAACAGCTGAAAACTAAAAGTAATAAAATTTTTGTTTTCTGTTATTTCCTATAATGTCTCTAAGTGGATAGTGATTTTTCTGTGAGAGTGGCTATATCTTTTTAACCACTCGGTATAGGATGGCAAAACCCTAAATTTTCTAAATGCTTGAAGCATGATCTATTCAGTTTATTACAATTACTATGCCAAGATCATTAGTTTGAAATTCAGAGAGACTTGCAGATGTTTTAAAATCGATTTAGCATTGATTTTAAGAAAATTGTAAATTGCACGAAAAGTATAATACCTCACACCATTCAAAAGAGGACATTTTTTTTAAAATGATGAATCACTAAAATACAGGATGTTCCATTTAAAATAAGCCTAATACTGCACATTGAATGGTCTAATAATGCAACTGAAAATTCTGAACACGCTGTAAAGAGATATTCAGTACTCAATCGTGAAATACATTCAACGAATGTCCAACTATTAAGATGTGAGAGAAAATTTGATAGAATTGGTTATATTAATGAGCCATTAATTTTTCTCGAAATGTCCGCATTTTAAAAAAAGTCAGCATAACTCGGAACCCTCTGTATATAGGTATAGGGAACCATAATGAAGAAGTATTATATTTCTTAGGGGCAATCAGAAAATGCAATCAAATATAGGGTGTTTCATGAGAAAAAATATAACTTCGATACGCCACACTTTATTAGAACACTCTGTATATTTCAAAATATTTTTAAATTATAGTTCAAGTTAGAGTGAAATTTGTGGTATAGGACGATTTTCCAGAAAATTTATATTTTCTTCGATATTTGTTCGGTCCCTGACTTTTGCCGAACTATGTATAGAGGATTGTCATTCCCGTACTCTGTGAAAGCACAGATTTTATAGAAAACCGTTAATTGTTACTATTTATTGGTAATTGTGTTGTTTCAATTCTACTATTGAGGATTCTCAAAAATTAGTGCCAATTATTGACCGTTTTCTCTAAAATGCGTGTGCGACTGTCGTTCCTCTACACACACTATGATCTAAAGTTAAAAACTGTATATTTTCCTTTTTGTTTATTATTATGGGAAATTAAATCACAATCTTTGCCATATTTTTCAATTCAGCTCTTTGGTAGCGTTACAGCTACCGTTATCACGAACAATTCAGTTTTTTAAATTCTGGTCCCTATCTGACACTACTGAAAGAATTCGACAACTAGACAATTGATAATATTTTGGAGTTTAAAAGTTTAAAAAGATTGTAGTTAAGTTTTTGAGGTCCATAGTAGATCATGTGAATGTGAAATGAAATCTTTTTTGTATGCTTCCATTTAAAATTGTTACGAGAAAACACAATAAAAAAGTGAAACAGCGTGCTCTAGCATTTATGTTATCAATCAGATTGCTTCATATTCACAAATTTTCGATTGTTTAACAAAAGCTCAACAACAATAAGTTTATTGAAATCGGTTGAGTTGAGCCCGAATAACAGGCGCTTTTTCGTAACACTCTCACCTTGAAAAGATAGATTTAAATATTAAAAATATGCAGAACTTGTCGAGGAATCTGATTATAATATTTGATATGCGCCTTAATTGAGTGAATTTTGAAAAATTTTGCATTTCAAAATTTTAACTGTCAAATACGCCCTCTAGCGGTGGACCCACAATGCTGAAAATAATTTCCAGGCGTTTCTCGAGGCCACCTTTGTTATAACATTTTTTCACGAACCTGTACTATAATCCAATCCTGAGATATGGTCGACGGCCGTTCTTAGTTGGCCACCCGGTACATTCATAAATACCAAATTAAAATTTACACTGCCAGTGAACCACCGTAATGAATTTCGAAGGGGAATTACCACTTGAAATTTTTCCTGGGTTCAAATACTAATTCGACTGGGGTAATGGAAGTTTGGAAGCACTAAAGCTGATATATGAATGATTGAAGTACACTGGTGGAAATTATGAAATGGGCCTGATATGGAAATAATTCACGTTTGCCATGAAGCTGATATCAGTCAATACTAAAATATATTATAGAAATAAAATACTGCATGAACCAGTAATTTGCAATTTAACTACTGCGAAGAAGTTGAGAACTGTGTAGATAAAAGAAGAGAAAGGGGGAAGCTAATCATGGAGAAATAAAAGTGTTGCGATGATAATTAATCAACAGTGATTCAAAATACTTATACAGGACATATGGAAATCAGTGAGTGAGTGGAATGAATAGTTGCAGTTCAATCGGGCAAAGTGATGGAGATATTAGGATGGAGTGATAATTCCTAGATGTTACAACTATCTAATATCTTATACCCATTGATGGTCGAAATTTCCACATTTTACGATGGTAGCAATGAAGCTTCACCGGAGTAGCCCCTCTAAAACATTTCTTTTCTCTCAGGATTGAGTTTCAAGAAGTAGTTACAGACAATAAAAAAATTACTTGATATCCACATTCACCTGTTGGTTCATTATTTTCACGGAAAGTTAGATCATTGAGGAGTAGAATGAATATTCGCTAAGTGATAAAAAATCAGGCTCAAGCCACAGTGGAATCTCTCTTCACCAAATGGATGAAAGGCAAAATCGAAAGGTGCAAACCAACACCTCCCCCGATGGACCAATTCTTAAAATACGACTGAACTATTCTGGTCTTGTTTGTGTTAGGGTTAAAACTAGGAGGAAGAAAAGATTAGGTGTAGTTTTATTCACTTGTCCTGTGTCAAAAGCATCCATCTTCAATTTGCACAGTACTTTTATTAGTGATACGACTATATAAACAAAAGTAGAATGTAAGCAAGTGGTGGCCAGCTTTTTACGATGTACTGTGACAATGGCACTTATTTTGAAGGGGCTACCCAGAAAATCATCCAAGCTCTTCGAGAAGTGAATCAGTCTATGATAGACGATTGTATGACTCCTCGTGTAAATTGAAATATATCAACCCAGGAGCCTTGATTAGGTAATGGAAAGTATCACGCATGCTAGCCGATTGATTTTGGAATCATTAGATCAGATATTATCCACTAGCATTATCGAACGTGAATACATGCAGGAGAGACAATAAACTTATATCTAGACATAATTGGAGATTGGACAGTATATCAACTACATATCTAGTACACGATGGCTGAACACAAGTTCAACCTCCATTTTGTATGTTTTCCACCTTTTCAGTTACTCGATGTTTAAATTCATATTAGAATAATGGATTTGTCAATTTTTCATATACTTGTCAATAATATTGTGTGGAGATGTGAAGATATAAATTGGACTTTATCAGCCTGTTAAATATAAACAAATAAACGATTATTTAAGTTTGAAGACAAAATTATGGTGATCTTCAAATCTACTTTTGGTCGAAGTTACAAGAAAAAGTCTTAGCTGATGGAAGTATACACAATCTCTTGTTCTTAACTTGTGATAGATATCCACTGTCTGATTTTATTTATCTTACGGATAATTTTTCCTTAATCCTTACCATGTTCTTTTTTTACGCGACGATCGAAAAATTGTGAAATCATAAACCGTTCCTATAGACCTATACTAGGAGGATAGAATAACTGACTTAAGCACTTACCTAATAGTGACATTATAAATCCATAAACCTCGCACATCAATTTTCCAAAAATCCATTCATAGGAGACAGCGGATGCCAAAGTCCAGGGATTTCCCAAAATTGACACCAGGAAATCACTGCAGATTAAATTGAAGAGGATGATGTTTAGCGGGGTCCACAACTAGAAGAGAAATATGCATTATGTTATGAAATTCAGTTAAGTAGGATGCTTTCTGAAATACTCCCAATATATAAGCTGGTTTTTGACAAGCTTGAACAATCTATACTGTGTCCGTGAAGTATGGAACAAATTTATTTTTAGCTTAACAGACCATTTCAAGAAATAATCTCGAAACACATAGATTTTTGATTTTAATTTACCGTATTTTAAAATGATAATCTAATATACAAGGTGAATTACTTTCGAGTGATGACGTCACAGTAATCATTTTTCTAATGGGACACCCCCACTTTGTCTCAATTTTCGGATTACTCTAGCTGAGATGATTCCAAAAATGTATCATATGTTGATTCCAATTGGTACAGGGTGGACAAAAATACAATAGTTTTGTATGTGCTCATATAGTAACGCGTTATAACATTCTTCATTGGTTAAATTAACAATACAGCGTTGCTGAGAAGTTTCGCAACAAGGGATTATCTTTGAAATGGATGAAGGGAAAGTTATAAAATTCTAGCACGATTAATGAGACTCTATTCTGCATATTTTAGAGCAAATGTCAAATGTTTTCGACGTTAGCGCTTAGCGTACGGCAGTCATCTTGAATTTTCTTAAATGACAACCTAGGTCGTGTGATCCATCACAGAAGAGATTATTTTTTTCTCTTTCCAAAAATAATCCCAAAGTATCACTTTACCACAAAATGTCTTATAAAATATCGTTTCTATTTTTCTAAATTAAAGTGTATCGTACCTACTAATTATTTGGACTTGTAGGTTTTTAAAATAAAACAAAAAACAATAGTATGCATTAAAAACGTCAACCACATCATTAGTTCATTATTTATGTACAAATTGTCAGAACTGATACTAATTTCAAATTAGCACAAAATTTAAAAGTAAATTAAGAATAATGGCACATTTATCAGAAAAACAACGCATCCAAATCTTAATGTTAGTTGGATATGGTGATCGTAACGTAGGTTGTCGTTTTAAAAAATTTTAGATGGCGGCCGTACGCTAAACGCTGACGTCAAAAACATTTGACATTTGCTAAAAATATGCAAGATATAGTCTCATTCATCGTCCTAGAATTTCATGAATCCCCCTTTATCCGTTTCAAAGATAATCCCTTGGTGCGAGACTTTTCAGCAACGCTGTATTATCAAAAATACTTATTGTCCAGCGGACAGAATATGGAGAGCATATATCTAATCAATTTAAAAAAAACATAGTTGTCTAGTTTTTTGTGAAATGTCATTATTTGTTCAGTAATTTATTAATGTTCAGTGACAGTACTACAATATCAAATCAACCGTACTCCATCCGAGGCTACACAATATATCGAAAGGATACAAATCCCGTCATTCGAGCAAAGGGTGGCGTGGCTGTGCTGATTAGGAATGATATACCCCATTCCTCACTGTTTTTGAATACTGCATTACAAGCGGTTGTCGTACAAATTCTGGCCCCCGTTATTATGACTTTGTGCTGTCTATACCTACCTAACGCTGACTGGCGAAAAGAAGACTTGGAAGACCTCATATCACAACTGCCCGTCCCGTTTATACTAGTGGGAGACATGAACTCCCACAACTTCCTCTGCGGCTCTCTTCGACGAGACACTAGCAAAGTAATCATTGAACAGTTGCTAGATAGAGACGATTTAGCTCTGTTGAATACTGGTGCGATGACTTACCTTACCGCAAGATCCAGAGACTTCAGTGCTATTGACCTATCATTTGCATCACCAAGAATTGCCCCCCGTTTGTCCTGGAGAGTTCTGCATGATCTACATAACAGCGATCACTTTCCTATTGTAATATCCACGGATATTCCAAGAAGTAGACTACCTCCACCCCCAAGTGGCTAGTGGATAAAGCAGACTGGTATGTGTACGAACAAAATCTCGATCTTCCCGATGAATCCGATAATGTTCTTCAAGAGGTTGACAAGCTCACTAGTAGTATCAAAAGAGCAGCTGCAATAGCAATTCCAATTAGAACGCAGTTACCCGATGATAGGCGTATGGTTCCTTGTTGGAGTCCTCTAGTGAAGGATGCCATACAGGCTAAGAAGAAGGCCTTTAATAGATTTAAGAGATACCCATCACTAGAAAATTTTATCCTATCCAAGAAAGCAAGAGCAGCAGCTCGCCGCATTGTTGTACAGAGTAAGCGATCATCTTGGAGTACATTTGTGTCATCGATGTCTTCTAGTACAACTACATCAGAGGTATGGCGAAAATCCAAGGCAGTTGCTGGAACCCAATTTTCACCACCACTCAAATATCTGCGGATAGAAACTGGAGATATATCCGATTGTCCACAAATAATCTCAGAATGCATGGCAAGCCATTACTATGCTGCAAGCACCAATCAGAATTACGAACAAGAATTTTTACAGTCCAAAAACCGTCAAGAACTACCTCTCAACTTTTCTTCACGTGAACATCTTCACTATAACTCACCCTTCACTTTAATTCTTCTTGCTCTAAGCAATCATCCCCAGGACCTGATTCAATATGCTATGAAATGATTAAACGTCTACCATCTGATTTCAAAGCAGCACTACTCAATTTATACAATAAAATATGGCAGTCAAATATCTACCCGCTCCAGTGGAGAGAGGCGATAAGTGTCCCCATTTTGAAAGAAGAAAGGGATCCTTCAGCTCCCTCCAATTATAGGCCCATAAGTCTCACTTGCAGCATGGGAAAGATATTGGAGAAAATGGCTGCTTGAATCAGGGATTTTTAGATGACCACCAGGCAGGGTTTCGAAAGAATCGATCAACTACAGACCAACTCGTTTATCTCGAACATACCATACAAGAATCTTTCAGAAAACGCGAACATACTGTCGCTGTATTTTTCGACCTTGAAAAGGCCTACGATATGACATGGAGGTATGGAATTATGAAAAAACTTCATGACTAGGGATTCCGGGGTAACTTACCTCTGTTCATAACTTCCTTCTTATCTGAAAGAACTTTCAGAGTAAGAGTGGGTGACACTCTGTCCTCGCTCAAACCCCTTGAAAATGGAATCCCGCAAAGCTCCACTTTAAATGTTACGCTCTTCGCTATCGCAGTCAACCACATAGCTACCTCGGTCGACCCGGCAGTCGGAATTTTTTTATATGTGGATGATCTGACGATAGTTAAATTGCTTCTGCACCTACCATTGGATTCGCTACCCGTAAGCTACAACGATCGATAGACCAGATTGTCCAAAATGCTAGAGTAGTGGGATATAAGTTTTCAAGAGAAAAAACGAGCTGTGTTCACTTCTGCAGACTACGTAGGCCACACTATTTTCCTAAATTATATCAATAACACATTAATTGAATGCAAAGAATCTATCAAATTCCTCGGAATCATTTTTGATTCAAAACTAACTTGGCGCAAACATGTAGGAAATTTGGTAGTGCGGTGTAAGCAGTCGATGAATATAATAAAATGCCTTGCCAATACTAGCTGGAGAGCTGATGCAGACACTTTATTAAATGTTTACCGGTCTCTTGTACTCGCTAAGATAGACTACGAGTCAATAGTTCATTCATCGGCACGGAAATCAACGCTGAGTTTATTGGATCCCATACATCATGCAGAAATGAGGTACTCAATGGGTGTTTTTCGTACAACACCCACTGTGAGTATTTGTAGTGAGACAGGACTCCCACCTTTACGGTTACACCGCCAGAAATTACTATAGTCTAACAAACAATTGGAGAAGGTGACTAAGAGCTGTTCACGTGCTTTATTATTGCAAAATGCATATGATCATGCATATGAATCACCTTCTCCAATTGTTTGTTAGACTATAGGAAATTACATCTCCAGAATACGAGCACAACCCAACCATCGAAATCTTCCGATTTTGTTAGAAGAACACGGCGGATATGCTGGTAGTCCAACTATTACAAGACCAGTGGGAATCAGAGCACGTGAAACTCTGCCACCCCTGGAATTGCATAACTTGACTATTCTCTCATTGAATAACTTCGAAGTTCCTCCATGGCAGCTGCCTAAAATTTCTATATGCTTAGATCTGACTGACTTTCCTAAGAAATGCACTGCCCCATTAGTGTACCGACAGCGCTTTTTGGAAATCTCTCACGAGTTTCCAAGGTCATCAATTCTATACACAGACGGATCTAAAACATCATCCGGTACAGGCAGTGCTATATCCGTTGGTAATCAAACGTTCTCTTGGTCCCTGTCACCTTACGCATCCATATTTACAGCTGAACTTTATGCTATTTGGCAGGCACTCCAGTATTGCAGTATGGCAAGACAAAATCAAGAAACCATAATCGTCTGTGACTCTCTCAGTGTCCTTGAATCAATTTCAAACCCATTTTCAGATGATCCACTAGTAAAGATAATATTATTTTCCATACATCACCTCCATAATATTGGTAAATATGTTAAATTTATTTGGGCACCAAGCCATGTCAGTATAAAAGGCAATGAAAACGCGGATACAGCAGCTCGTGATGCTGCTGATAAAAACACAGTCGACGTTACAATATAAATCTCTATTGAATATAATGTTGCATCAAGAATGGAATCTAGTGAACAACACACTAAAGTCAGTAAAACCCTCTGGTGGGCCTTGGCGACCTCCAGAAGCACTGCCCAGGGCTGACAGAGTGAAGATTCACAGATTAAAATTCGGGCATACAGCATTGACGCACGCGTTTCTCTTAGAAGGACAAGACCCTCCGATATGTCTTCATTGTGGGGAATTAACCACAGTGTCGCATATTATATGTGAATGTCCAGGATATGGAAATATGCGGCAGATTTTTAACACATCTGATATTCTCGCAGACAATTTCACGAACGCCAACAAAATTCAAAATGTATTAAAATACCTCTTCAATAAAATATAAGTATTGTAATCGAAAACGATTAGCCTTTGTTCTTCAAATTCTGGTGCTAATGATCACAGAAATCGATGCACATAAATTGAAAAAAAAATAGATACATATTAATAGCTTATTGTAGGTAATTTTTTATTATATAAGCATGGGCGACTTAGGAAATAATTTATTGTCTTTTCAAATGTTGTTTGAAAGCATGATCAGTGGGAGGCAACTTAGAAGATGTGCGATTTGAGTCCGTTGTCAGGTACCATCGTAATTGATTCAAGGAAGCAATAGTTTTGTTTTTGTTCCTATACAAATAAAGTATATATTGCGTACTAATTTCCAATGCTTTATCTTGTGATAACAAGGGAAGTTTTTATAGGTCTTTAAAATCATCATTATTTTTGTATAATCTGTCTGCATATATGTTAAGCGCTGTTGGCCTTTCTCTCCGGATCTGTTACATATTAGACACATTTTTTGCCAAGTATTAAATCCGTCTTCAGGATATCTTGTCCGAGACGATGAAGCGTTTTTGGTTTCACTGCCTGCTTAGCTGAAAATGAATTTGTTTCATACTTTACGGACACAGTATATACTGGAGACTAGTGACAGGACTGCTATAAAAGCTGTCATAGATGAAGAGCAAGTTATAGCGAATTCATGGAAAATATTTTGACATACATTGCACTTCCAGTTATATCGAAAGTAAACGACAACTTTTTCATTTCAAATGTAACAACCTGTTTATTGTTAACTTTCCACTGAATTCCACAGTAACTTTGTGTGGAATAATGTATACTGTCTGAATATCCCCAATACGAAATAAAAACCATCGTGTTCATTAAAAGTACATTCAAGTAATCGATGGCGTCGAAAATTTCTTTTTCCCACAATCGCACGTATAATGACTAATTACTATATTCAAATGAAGTCGTAAAGTGATCAAATGACAAAGATTGTTACTTTACGCTCTAGACTAAAAGGAATGAGTCTTTTTCTCTCGCTTATTCAAGCAAATTGCCGATTAAAATGGTTAATGAAGTAGATAGTATAGTATTATTTGGTAACTTGACGTTCATTTATTGTTTTTCTTCGTCATGGCTAATTCCCCCAAATTTGATGAAATGAGCGAGCGAAAAAGACTCCCTGTTTTGCTTTACAGCATAAAGTAACAAACCAGTAGTATAGTAATTAGTCATTTTACTTATGACTATGGTAAAAATTATAATATGTGTTTTTCGAGCGTGAAGTGAAATTGCAGCTTTCAAAATATCGCCGTGCTCCGCTTCGCGAAGCAGCATTCTTCATTGAGCGACAATCTGTCACTTTATGCTTCAAATACACAAATATTGTATAGGTAGATTGATAGTGGATTGTTGAAAAATGATGTGCAGTTGGGAATGTTGAATATCTAGATTATTAAAATTTATTTATAATACGTGGTCAATGTGATACAGTTGTTACTAGAACATGTATTTATTTGCTACAGTCGTAACAGAGTGAAGCAAAGTTGGGGAAGTGAAGCCTTTCACAAAATAATAATAATAAAATTGAAATTTCAGATATTTTTGCCGTATTGGTGCTTATTATAAGTAGATGGTGTTTTTTAATGTAATTCCATATAAACATAAATTACAAGATCAAGTAAGTGTTGGAAATAAGCATTTAGTAATACTTTTTATCATACTTTCGTTTGTTGGACGCCCAATCATTGCTGCAGAGAGAGAATTGAATGCATTGCTAACTCTACCTTCACAATATTATGATATTAGGAGATGGAAATACACCCCACTTCTTATGTGTGTCAACTTTTTATTGGAAACAACCAAATTGTGTTAAATTGTTTAATATTCTTTTCACTATGTGACAGCTGTGTCGGGGTCGAATATCTTGTAGCTAATAAAACACATGTTCTAGTATAGTTCTTTTCACGATCTAAGAAACTGACCTGACCTGAGATGAGATAATGCCGGGCAATGGAACCATAAAAGTATTAGCCGCTACAAGTTACTTTATAAGACTTTTGGGTCATTCTTATTATAAATTTACTTCGTATTTTTTCTTTTTCATCAAGTATATAGTGCAGCTCTGCACGGTAACTCCGAAATTTTTTATGGTTCAATTGCATCTTGAGCCTAAGTCAAGTCAAGTCAGTTTCCTTGATCGTGAAAAGAGCAGTGACAATGAATATTTTCATATCACAAAAACTCTGAGGTTCCTGTATAAAATTAACGTATTTGTTATGAAAATGTCTATGAATACTCACCTGTTTATCTTTCCACATCAAAATAATGACACTTAAATTTAGGAAGAATCCAAAAAATCCAATAAAAAACAATGTTACGGCTGCTGCAGTGTAACCAGCGCTCGTCATTAACATTTCATCGTGCCCCCTATAACTCAACCGTCTTCTTGTTACGTTCGTCACATTTCCTAGCACCTCAATTAAGTCGGTCATCCGATACCAATAATGAAACAAAGTTCACCTTTCTTTTGGAAATTCTGCAGCTATAAGATCTGTAAATAAAATGATTATTTCAGATACCATAACGTGTATGTTTGGAAAGATATTAGAGAGATATTGCTTGTAAAAAAATGGTCTGTAGTAATTACGTATGTGGTATTTTGACGTTTATTAAATGCGCGATGCAGTTCTTCACGTCTCTAACGCTAATAACGTTAGCGCTTCGCGTAATTTACGTTTACATATCGTTGAGTGTTATTGTGAATACTACGGCACATAATTGTACAAAACGCATAGAATTTCTAAGGTTAAGGTTTTTGTTCATCATTGTGTTTATTGTTCAGATCGTGTTTAGTTTGTGTTGTGGCTTTCGTTTAAATATGCAAATAGTAAGGTTGTTTGGTTTTTGATTTTTTTTTATAAGTATATACAGAAAAAGACAGGTTATGTCACTTCCTGCATTACGCAGCGCTACGTTATTAAACTATAGTGATGGCAATAGCTCTTATTTCCAAATACATTTCAGGTGGTCCGTTATTCAAATAGCGCTATATAAATACCTTTCAATTTATATATATATTAGCCTTTACATTTCCGTAGAAATGATTAGCGCTCCATCTTGAAGCTCTTAGATTCCTTTATTGCGGTCAATCACTCCGCCTTGTTATCTGAGATCTCTTCTTCTTCATAGTTTTCTGTTTTTTTTGCCTTGTCTACAATTTCTCTCCACTTCTTTCTGTCCTGGCACAGTTTATTCCAGTTTCTAATATAAAGAGTTCTAATGTCTTCGATTATTTGATTCCCCCATTTTTCTTTTGGTCTCCCCCCTGGGCTTCTTGTTTGTGGTGTCCATGTAGTGATTTTTCTTATTAGCTCCTCTGGT
>CAJUYI010005582.1:0-15437 GCA_910591695.1 Galerucella pusilla
GAGGTGTTCCAGTTCAGGGCACCACCAGGTATTGGTCGTGCCACCTGACTGAACTTAGTTGTTTATTGTATATCCTAGACTTTTTTGATGGAGATATTTTCGTTTTCACATTTAACAATTGTTCACTCACATTGCTTTCTATTTTAAAACAAATTGTTCATTTGTTTCGAAGATATCATTAGAAATATTACCAGCATTATGTGTATTTGGTTAGTGTTATAAACGAGTATATGTGATGTCGATATTTGATTTTCGAGTAGAGAGAATCTAGAAAAACGAATGACGAACAACAGAGCTCTTAAATCTAGCTTTATCGTCCAGCAAAAACCAACGAGAGGTTTGTTTTGATGTTATAAAATTATTCAGACGTATGATTTCAATTCAATGTTGGATGAACTGAAAAAATAGATTACCAACCAGTCCACAATATTACCTTCACAGGTCCAGTTTCGTCTAGTTTGTACATTTTTTCATTATTTCCGAAATTGCTCTGATTTTAACTGTTTAGATTACACACAGAAAAAAACCCAACTGAGAAACGAAAACTACATCTGTAACAATAACTGTGGCAAACTTATCTCTGTCGTATCTACCATAATGTTTAAGTACTTGTATCATTCGTATACAGAAGAACAGAATAGCTGCGCCTCCTGTGCGTATACTTTGGCAAGTTTATCTGAAACCGTGAAAGGAATGCAGTCGAAAATATTCGACATTACCACGTTTAACTATGAAAAAGTTGAAGTACTGATGTAGTGATAATAATTATAAATGGGTCTTTTTATTATTAACAATATTAAAAATATGATTGAACGTTAATTTTATAATGTGCTTGTTTCCTTGGATTTATTCTATTAACATTATTTTCCAATTCATGAATATTACCTTTGTAATTTCAGTTTTACTTGGTAAAATAGGTACCGTACGCCATTTGTACGTTTGACAGATATACGCCATGTTTTTCCTCGCCTCTTACCGACGCCGCGTAGCTCCAGATAAACTTGCCAAACTATATGTAGGGTGGTCAATAAATTGGCTTAATCAAAACATAATGGAAGGACTGAACACTGATGCGCACTATTATTGATGAGAAAATTAAGGTGTTTTTCTCAAATTTCGAGAAAATGTTAAAAGCTGGAAACCAAAATGAAGGTTGAAGGGAAAAACTTCGATGAAGCAGAAGGAAAAACTTGATGAATACTTAATACGTCATTTTTGAAAATAAAAAAAAACGTACATACCTATTCAATCCCCCTATTCACTGGTTTCTCACAATAGTATATTTAAGTATAAGTGGATAAAGGTCTTTAAAACACGCGCGATTTTTGGAGCACGACGGCGAAGCCGGAGTGCTCGAAATAGAGCAAGTGTTTTAAAGACCAGTTATCCACGAATACTTTACGATATTTTTTTTCATTGGTGCACTTTGAAATTATAAATACCGGTCTATAACTACTACAACAACAAGAAATGGAAATCATAGATGGAAACGTCAACTAAATGTCAAATGGTTGAATTCGTGACGTATATGATGTACACCTTGCGTTGTCATGGAAATGAGAAAAACATAAACTAGTTTGTATTTTGATGGAAGTTCAACCTTATTGAGTTCTGTGAATGTCAATAGTATTAATTCAAATACCATTTCCTAAGATTTGAAAAATGGAAATATTAATATTTCAAACAATACCAACGGCACTTTCCATTTTAATTTATAAATTTGACATTGTTAAATATCGTTCGAATAAAAGTTTTGACGTTACAAACTACTCCTGTCAGATCAATAATAAAAAAAATTGACATTTAGACATGATTTAGAACATAGATTTAGACTTCGTTTCTCGAGTTGTTGATGTTGCCACGGTAACTTTAAAACACGCGCGTGCTAAAAAGTTCGATTTAAACACGCTGAGGCGTGCTTTAAATAGGTAAAATGGTTCACCAAAAAAAAAAAGGTTTTATACCACTCTATTCTCTTCTATTCCATTTTATTCTATTTTATTCTTCTTATTTTATTATATTCCATTACTTTCTATTATACTCTATTATATTCTATCACACTCATATTCTATTCTATTTTATTTTGGGCAGTTTATAGGTATATGATTTATTGTTGAAATTGTATTGCATATTTCGCATGAAGACGGATGTGAGATGTGTGCGCCCAATCCTAATTCTTGTTAATTTGACCTGTTCTTTCCCCTTTTAAATGTAATTTCGCACCCATGGCTTAACAGATGTTTTGAACATACCTAGCTTGGACGCATGTTGATTCCATTGATTCTGCCATAATGATATTATTTGCCTAATGTGCAGCTTGTAATATTCCGACCTTTTTTGTTATTGTTGACTGTGTGCTCTTTTTGCAGTCAGGTCAGCTCATTTATTACCAAAGATCCCTAAGATTTCCATAGAAATATAACTTTGTTTCCGACAGATTTTAAGTGAAATAGGATATTATGCAGTATGCGAAAACACTTCCGAGTCCATTCCATTTACACAAGAGTACGACTAGGAAAATATGAGAAAAACTGCTTGAAAGAGAAAGAAGAATAATTGTGGGCGTATATAGTTCATCCGAGGTTCATCCATTCAGCTCTTGTCATTCTTCCAGCTTCGGATGAACTAGATACGCCCACAATTATTCTTCTCTCTCTTTCAAGCAGTTTTTCTCATAATTTACTTGTCGTACTTGTGTAAATGGAATGGACTCGAAATATTTTTCGCATACTGTATATGTTTCTAATGAGCGGGTCAGAATTGAAGCTATTTTCTAGAATCTAAAGTGGGCTAAGTGCATGGTCACACCATTAGCATGGTTTTCACTAGATATGAATTTCAAGGATTGCCAGATGTAGTAAACACTGAAGCTGCTCCTGATAATAGGCAGGATCGTGTTATACCGTCAGTGCAAAATGCACTCTCGGCACTCTTCACACTTTCAGAATCATTAGTATAAATTACTCTTATTTGGGTATAAATTTATAGTTGTTGGATAGTTAATTAATATATATGTAACTTCCAGTTGAGTTTACTATACATGATAACCCCTAAAATTCGTGCTAATGACTTTACTCCTATATTGGTACCTTCCAAACTTTATTATATTCGATTCTGTTTTATTCCATTCTATCCTATTCTATTTTATTCTATTCTGTTTTATTCTGGTTCGTATTGGCTCCTCTCATGCTAACTGGATTTTTTGAATACTATTGGCCTGAAAACATCAAACTTGTGAACGTTGAGCGTTGAGTTGAAGAAAAATTTAAAAAATAGACCATAATGCCGACAATAGGATAAAAAAGAAAAGATCATGTCAGTCCTATGAAAATAGTTCACCCTTGAATTGAGTACCTATTACTGTGAAATAACTATCCCGAATCCGCAACATTGAAACGGAATATTGTGGATGAAAAAATCTCTGCAACATACCTACTGAGATTTGAATTGATTATTTTGGGTGAGAACAATAATTGTGATGCTCCTGGGTATTTATTTGTGAACACTTTTCAGATTTATTTTTGAATGATGAAAATAATGTAACAACAGACAAACTAATGAACTTTGCAAGTTTTTTATTTTTTTAAGACATCAGGCAGCAACGAATGTAAACGGAATTAAATGTTAACAAACGAGCTTAAGAATGTACAATTACAATAAACATGAATTGAGCATCACAAAATATATACTTATCACAGGAGCTGTTTGATAAACCAGTGACTTTTCGAAATTTCTACGCAGTAACTTTGAATATAGTCTTTACAGGAAATTCTATATCATATATTATTGAAGATCTAGAGGGCTTTCCACAATCGATATAATGTCAGTTTTCTATGAAATTCAGGTGTCTTCCAATTCATAAAACTACTGTTTATATTTATTGCAAGCCCAAATTATTTCTTTGGAATAATATATTGTAATATTTTAATTTGGTGTTAGTGTATGTTCTTGTTTTCAAATTTTTATTATATGTTATATTATATATGTTTTATTACCTATATGTTATTAATTATTATTATTTATTTGGGCGCCTCTCATTTTTTAAAACCTTGGTATAATTACTTTTAAAATTTTATCTGATAATCAATGAATTCGGCTAGCTACTAAAAGGAAAAAAAATCGACTCTGTATCACAGGTTGCGGTTCCCTCAATTGAAATCTCATAAAATAATACAATCGTGTCTTATAAATGTTTAATATATTAAATTCATGTATTTGCTTGATAAATTTTAGAATCAACTTTAATGAATTATTTTTATACTTTATAAACCTCCATTTGAAATTTTATTTTTCTCTTATTATCCTCAGAAACTGAATATTCCGTTTCCTTCATTCTTTTATTCTTCAATGATTTTATTAATACTCTTTATTAAAATTTCTAAACATCACTCGTCGTGTTCCCCTCGTAATACAAACAGAGTTAATTTGAAGACTGCGATTTTGGACATGCCCATAGACTATGATTAGTTCTACTTCTTTTGTAATAATGTCCCTCACAATAATACGTACGTTTATACTTGGAAAATAATTATTGAATTGCTTTGGATAAGCTGAGCTTCCTTTTGATTTATAACTACCAATATCAACAATCTTAACTAACTTATTAAATAAAAAATACACAATTGCAAAATAAATGTTTTTACGATGAATAAATTTATAGGTTATCTGTTTTCAGGAACTTGGATCCAATAAATTTGTTTCTCTGCAATGTGGGATATAAATTAATTAGAATTGATTGCTGATTTCATACACACTATTATAGAAAGTAAACTAAAATTTCTCAGGAACAAACTGCATACGGTATCCTATGAAATTGCTGGGATCTCCAGTCAAGGTTGAATATAGGTCAAACAAAGCTTACAGCTTTCTAGAAGACAATAAATGGATGAAACCTCTTACACGGTTAGTACTTTTGGTTTTTCTATTTGTCTGGTATGATTTTGAGGCACTTTACTTCATATTTTTCAATTTTTAATTTTTCTTTTTCAATTTTAGCACCTTCTTCTTTCTCGTTCCAAGATCAACTAGGTACTTTCAATTTTTTTTTATTTATTCTCCCACAGGCGACTTTTCCTGTGGTTAAATTGTGTTAATGTCATTTTTGTCGACTTCTATGGACATATTAAGGTCCTTTCGCATGTTTATAATATCAATGTTCTCTATTAACTACGCTTTCTTTTAATCGGTTGATTCATTTCGCGATTAAACACTGTCACTTCACTAAATTTTAAAATTAGTTACTTAAATATAATTTGACTACATTACACTTTACAACTCACTTTACAATTCTAAGATTATTAATTTGAGGTTTGTGAAGATATTTTATGATTATTATATATTTTTCAATTTGTTCTCATAATGTTCTTTTTTCAAATTTAATTCAATTTTATTCCAAAATTATTCCTATACAGGGTGAATTACTTAGTTTACTACATGTAATTTTCCTTAATTACAGGCTATTCATCTTAAATTGGATTCACATTTCCAAATCATCACAATATATATAGCATTTTTTGGATTTACAACAGAAAAACATTTTTTGTATGTAGATGAATATGTGGAGCATTGGAAATACATCATGTTAATGAGTTGTAACAGGGTCTTTAAATACAATCTCAAATTAAACTCTCAAAAATGTGTCTTTTCCAGGAAAGAATTGACTTGCTTTGTTTACTACAAACCATATGTTCCTGAATTTGCAGATATTTGTATACCGCTAAATAATTTGTCTCAAAAAAAACGTAAAATATTTTGGTGTGATGATTGTGATAACTCTTGTCAGATGTTAGAGCGTGATGTAATTAACATTTCCGTTTCCAAATATCCATATTTAGGCAACCACTAATAAGACAATCTGAGCCAGAGATAACATACTTAATCTCAGCCACCCTGAGTCAAACTTACGAAGGCGTAAAATTACTTATGCTTATGTATCGGGAAGTTTCAAAAGAAGTGAACTGAGTGAGCTTATCATCTTAAAAAAGCTATCAGCAATACTTCACTTCAAATGTCAGTTGTATGGATGATCCAGGTTTATTGTGAAGATTGTCCACTACCACATTATTCATATTACATGACGGATTTATCGCAAAGTCTGACTGGAATAATTAGAGTAGATTTAGAAGAATATAATTTCAAAAAGCAAGGTCTATAAGGAAAAGACAATCCGACAGACGGGGAAGTGATTCTCGAGTTCATACGAATATTATGCGTGTACGGTTATTTCCACATGAATTTTTCCGTATACGGTGCTAAATGTGTATTTTTCAACACCATTTGAATAAACATTGGTACACGAAGAATTTAGCAGCCGGCAACACCGCATAATCGTATGGTCTTGTCACTTGTGACATTTGAGAAGCAAAGAATATACCTTATCTATGCAGTTCTAATAGTTCTATGTAAAGAATATACCAACTACTGTATCAAGTGTAGTGAGTGCAAACTGGCTTTTGATATTACTCATTTAGCATTTTTCCTTTATTATTGTTTGTTGTTAAAAATTGGGAGATTCAAGTTCCAGTGCTGCTCTTAATAAAAAATGTGACAATATTTCCAAATAATCCTCAAAAGGATCAATTAATGAGTTAAAGACCCCTTCTTCCCTTCCGCTTCTTGTATAGCGTTAATGAAGTTCAAATGAATTAAATCATCAAAACCTGCCATATTATAACTGATTAGATCATTCATTATTCAAATTAATGACATGCCAAACACTAATATTTTCAATCTAGGCTATGTGAATTTACACTTTCCGTACACGAAAACATTCATTCGAATGGAATAAACTCACTAGAAACAAGCCATACGAAAGTGTTCGTATGCGATTACCTTGTGAGCATGTCGAAAATTAGGTTATTTAAATTTCATACGAAAATGGCTATTCTTCGTATACGATTTACTCCCGAATGGTTTCGAAAATCGCACCCCAGTTTAGACACTATTTACCGTAGAGCTTAGAAAGAAAAATCTGTACTACAAACTCGCATACAAAGAACTGCTGGGAATTATTTTCAAGTTTTCTACGCTAGATGGCGCATGTCGAAAAATAGGTAACTAGTCATAAAAATAGAATTTTACAAACTCAGTATTATTATAACAATAACCAACCTCTCCATACGTAACAAAAACAGCAAAAATAAACTACATTGACCCAGTAGAGTGGCCTAAAGATATTGCTCGGATTATTCCCATCTCTGCGTGGTAGAAAATACAGCAGCTTTTATTTGTGCATCTAGGAACGATCTGGATGAGTTACCAGCCCCTTTTTCACTAGAAAAACAGAAAGAACACATAGGTCCCCTTCTTTTTTATACCACAAGGAACATACAGAAGATATAGGTCCCCTTCTTTCCCAGTTGATTTTCCGAAGTATGAAAATTTATTCTAGGTTTCTTGGCAAATATTTCCATGGCCGCTGTATTCTTTAATTTTTTTTAAGTACCTATGTGTACTTTTCTTTTATTAATTATTATTATTGCAGGGTTGAATCTTTGTTAACTGTCCTTAATACATTCGATTCTGACTCGAGACTTCGTATCGTATCTAATCGTGTCTCAAGCCTTCCTACGCTTGCCTCAAATCTCCCTTTACTTGTCTTCATAAAGGAGGTTTGACTGAATGTTGTACTTGAATCATTTATTTTTTGCTTGAATAACAATTTTTAAAATAATCTGGCTGTTGTGTTAAAATATTGAAACCAATAGTTATACAATAGTTATACAACCCGGTCGCTGAAAAACAGTAACTCAACCTTCTCCAGCCCCCCCAACTTGTAGCAAAAATTCGGAATAAAGCGAAGCGAAGTATTTAGGGCTCCACTACCTACGGCCATTTTAATTTTCTACAAAGTACATTTCATGGCAATTCTCACTGTGCAGCAGTTTTTTCAAATTGAAATGGAGTACCAATTATAGATTTTAGGTTTCGAGGACAATATTCATTCAGAACAAATCGTTTAGACCTGCAAAATGGTTACAAATGTAACCCCGACGTCGATAGCTACCCTCTGTAATTTTTAACATAAAAATGTAAATTGACTTTTGCAGTACTAGAGTAACGTGTTTTCAACCCATGATTTCAAATATTGGCTTGCGGCACTTAAAAGTCAGTGTATGTACAGACGTGAAAATGAACGGTTCGCCGATAGCATTCTAGTTGTAGGTTGGGAAATGAAGCTTAAAGCTTCGTCCATCATCCATTTGCATGGATATTTCGGATAAGGCTCATTCTACCCTCAAGTTAATTTTCTATATCGTGCCGTTCACCCTTTTTGTTATATAAGGGTGAAAACTACCCCCAATTGTCAAGAATAATACTGTAAACGTTGAGATGGGTGGAATTTGTTTTTTATCAGTTAAATATTGATTGTTCCATGCTTTATAATACAATTTCTAATGTTCCAGCACTTAAAAATTAAACCTTATTAGAGCTCAATGTGGAATTACATTTTTCCGCCTACCTCTATCCAAAGTATACATTTCTGGCCTCATTGCAGGGAGGAAAGTCGTACTTTCCCTAGGGAGGAAAAGTAAAAGTTACGTCAGGGTACGTCATCAATGGAATAACTAAGGCATTGACGACTTATACTATATAATATTACATAAGTATCAATTTTACCGTTGATTTATAGAGCACCCTGTATTTTCGAAAATGGTAAAAATCAGTTAATTGTTATCTTAATTTAGGCAGTTAATTGTTATCTCAATTTAGGACAGAAATATTAAAAAATAGCATGCTATGGTCCATTAACAGATAAAGTTTCAAAGTGAGTTAGGTAGGTACTCTATAATAAGTATATCAACAAAAATATGAAATAATATTTGAAAAATATTAATAATGAAGTTATAAATAATACATTTAAAAATGAGTTGTTATTTGAGAGGGGCGGAAAAATCATATGTATAAGATGGGAGTAAAATGCCTTTTCCTCCCTTGAATGATTACTGCCCGACGCGTAGCGGGAGGAAAAGTAGCATTTTGCTCCCTTGTTATACAAATAGCTATTTCCGCCCACATCTATCTAAAGTATACATTTTCTGGCCTTATTGTAGGAAACGAAGTCGTACTTTTCCTTCCTAGGGCGGAAAAGTACTTTTACTCCCTAGGGAAGAAAAGTAAAAGTGACGTCATCAGTAGAATAACTTATACGGCATTGACAACCTATACTATATATAACATATTATGTATTTTGCAAGATGGTAGAAATCAGTAAATTGTTATTTTGATTAAACGATTTTTACATTAACAATATTTTTTATTCGGCTGAACGTGCTTTGTGACAGCTCTGGCCATTAATTAGCACTAGGTACAATACACACAATATGTTTCATTGGTTTTATTGTATATTATGTAAGATTGGACAATAGATAAAAAGAAAGTAATTAGATTTTGTTCAGTAGATTCTCTTCTTTCAGGAATTGGATGGCTATAGGTATTTTGCTCGGGCAGATTAATATTTCTTTTATAGTTGTTTCCATTCCCAGCTGTTGACGACGCTTGGAATATGAGGGGCAGTCACAATAGATCTGCAAAGGTAGTAGGTCGTAGTGGTCCATAGAAGCACACATGCCCCATATTTATTTTATTCCATCATGTAGTAGGTTTCAAAATATATTTAAAAAGTATTGTCCATTTTTCCTGACAATCGTAATAAGCTCAGCGCCCCGTATACTTTAAACTGTACAATTTGAAATTAATCTTCTACAATCATAACTCTGTGATGTATAAAGATAAAAGATGTCACCTCATGCGCTGTTGCTATGAACTCCAAGACAATGGGAATGAGATTGCCAAAAGCATTCAGTATATACTCTGCAGAACTATATTTAATTTACAAGGCATTACGCATATGCAGAGATCAGTCAACCAGAAATTTCCTTTTGGTCACAGACTCACTCAGTGCAGCAGTTAGTATAGGAAAACGGTATCACACCAATGAATTCCTTATCCTTGTCCAACAAACAGATAGCTGAACTAAGTAGCAGTCATAAAACGGTATCCTTTGGGCTCCATCACATACAGCAATATGCGATAGCAAACTTCATCCTCCCATTTGCAGAAAAGAGCATCACCAAATCAGATTTGAAGTGCGTCATTAATAGTGTAAGATCCCGGAGCGATACGACATAACTTATTTTCAAATACATGAAATGCTAGGTTCTCAGTAGCATTTCGTGTACTTTGAATACATGTGTGTTTGTGGAGCTATCCTAAGGGCATCTGGGCAGGTATCAGGTGAGAAAGATAACTTAAAATAAAAGTTACTCCACTTAAATTCAAATCTTTGATTTTTAAATATGTTTTGTAGAATAATATTCTAGAGTAGTATCATATCAGACACTTTCCATGGACCAAAACTTTTTTCAGACGCTTTAAAGCTCCACAAACTCCGTAAACGTATAGTATTCAGTATATTTCTAATCTGTTGGGAAACATATCACTTAGTAATAGTTGCCTTGATAACATATTTGAAAGTGAGACATGTGAAAATAAATAAATTTTTTTTTTGCAAATTTAAGGCGTCTGACACAACTTTTGGCCCATGGAAAGTGTCTGACACCTATGATACTACTGTAGAATATTATTCTACAAAACATATATAAAAATCAGACATTCAAATTTAAGTGAAGTAACTCTTATTTTTAGTTATCTTTCTCACCTGATACCTGCCCAGGTGCCCTTAGGATAGCTCCACAAACACACAGGTATTCAAAGCACACCATTTCATCTAATTGAAAATAAGTTATGTCTTATCGCTCTGGGATCTTGGACTATAAGAAAAAAGTGCAGCTACACTGGCATAATATGTGGTTGAGCTTAAGTAGCAAATTGAGAAAAGTTAGGCGGAGTATAACACCTTGGAGAACCTTGCCCACTAAAAGAAGAGCACAGACGGTTTTGACACGATCACGTCTGGGTCATACACGCTATACCCACGAGTATCTCCTCAAAAGGGAAGATCCACGTGTAGGACATGTTATGTACAATCAAGTGTTGAACATGTATAAGTTCAGTGTGGGGTTTTTGAATTAAATCGTGAAATGTGTAATTTTTCGTGCTTCATATATTTGTTATTAAATGACCATTGTAACGTGGATAATCCCATGGAATTTCTGAAAGACATTGACATTTTTAAAGAATATGAATAATATGTAGGTATTATAAATAATCATTGAACAAACCATACTGTAACCCAAGGTGGTAAATGCAGTTAATTTCTGAGTAAAAAAAACTCTGTAATGGTCCTCTAGTGTCTAGTATATCAGTATACACTCATGCTGCTCCTATTCCTATATCTAAGATCATATTTATTAAATAGCACACTTTCCTAAGATGTTGATTTTTACAGTTTGGGTATAGGGAATACCCAATCGAATTCAAAGTATAGTGAAGTAACTTTCATTTACCGATATAAAATACAGGGTGATCGATTGAAAAAAATATGAAACCGATGTACTGCGGGAAGCTTATGCTTACCCATTCGCCAAACCACATTCTCTTGGTATGTAAATCACTATTTCTTTACTGAATCTATTGAAACAAAACAAAGAAATACAAACTTCCTCACTCCTCATGAAAATGTAGATTACCGTAGACAGAAAAAATACCATGCAAATATGAGCACAAGAATAAAACGAGGCGGGATTTACTTTATCTAATAACACTCCGTCGCTGCCGTAGGCGACGGCTATAAGAACTTCTCAAATCAAAGTAGATAGGTACATAGAAAACCAACAAAGAGAAGAAGACCACTTCGTTAACGTTAACACACTTCTTGAACGAATTTCGCAGGTCGCGAAGTATTTTGTTAACATTGTTTCCAAAGAACTCTGTGTATTCGTTCTTAGCTAGTCGAGTCAGTATATTTACTCAAGAATAAGATGAAGTTCGTTTTATGTTTGCGAGTTATCTTTAAGCAAATTTTAATTAATTTTTGGATTAGTACAATGGTTATGTAGAATATTCATAATTGTAACTACGGACTATAACTACTGTTCAAAAATTATGAATCCTTGTCGGAAGTTTTTATCTTCCAAATACATACAGGTGTGCCAAAAAAGACAGAAAAATCGAATACCATTCTCCTCCAAAAAGAAGTTGGGTGCAATTGGTTTTTTTCGTTGCTACAGGCACATTGGAAATAATTTTGGATCGACAAGTAGAAAACGAAGCTGGGTGTCTAAAAGGTGTAGTACTGATTCTTTTTTCTCTTATTCTTTTTGGGAATCAAACCACAATATTGTTTTTTATTTTTTATTTCGACGTTTCGGTAGCGTTCCAGCTACCGTTGTCAAGATTAACTAGTAATGAAATTAATAAAATAATTTTTGGTCCCTATCTGACACAACGAAAAAATATGACAACTAGACCCATCGCTACCTATTGCAGACCATTGAAAAAACTCAAAGTAAATTAGTCGGTACCGGAAATTGATCCCATGCTTCCCGATTGCAACTCCGAAGCTATTCACCACTAAATCGGTCAGGCGTGACATTGTGCAGAGTTTATAAACAATAATGGTCGATGTAAATTTGAGAATAGTGCCATTGAGTATATATACAGGGTGGTCGGTAAGTAATAGTCCAAAGTGAAATTGAAGATTCTTGACCTGAAAATAATCCAATCTGACGCAACTTCTTTCAATAAAATATTGATGATAAGAAAGATACAGGGTGGCAAAGATGGGATGTCAAAAATGTTTTTTCTCAGTAAATTGTAAGATCTTTGACATAAAAACTTAATTTGAAGATATGGGTTGTTACCAAGCAATACGCTTTTCTTGCTACATTATAGCTGATAATAAATTTGCTGACATCAGCGCATACTAACATCATTATTTTTGTGCTGATAAATGAAATGAAAATTATGAGGGTGGTTTTAAAATTGCGAATATCTCGAGAACCAGTCACCTATGAGAATAATGATGGATAAACATTCTTGTCGCAAAAGTGATGCAGTTTTAATACTTTTCAATAAATAGAGGGATACCGTTAAAGATAAATAAGTTAATCGTATAGTTACACACCAACAACATAACTTTTGTGGCGCCCTCTAGAAAATACATCGAAACGGATAACATATCATGATTTTCCAGGTCCTAAAACCCTTATCTACAAATTTTCACGTTTTTATATCGAGGACCTTCCAATTTACTGAGAAAAATCATTTCAACTTTGCCTCCCTGTATCATTGTTATCATCCATATTTTAGAAGTTGCGTTAAATTGTAAAATTTTAAGGCGAAGAATCTTCCATTTAACTTTGGACCATTACTTACGGACCACCCTGTATATATGGATAAATAGTCGGAACTAGGATAGGAGCTTACAGGTGAGGAATCCAATACTCTGAAAATTGGGCAAGGGTTTCAATCATCTATCAATGGAAGATTCGTGCAATTTACATTGACACACTGAAATAGAAGGAAATGAGATAGCAGTTCAACTAGCAAAGAGGGAGACTGAAACACTACAGTTTGATCTATTATTATTATTATTAGCTTTGAGTTATCATTTACATTGTTTTTCAAGAAAATAATCTGCAGTACAGTTACACTAAATATTCATATCATTCCCATGGAAATAGAATTCTTGATCCAATTTAATGTATACGTTTAAACGATTCCTATCGAGGATAGTGAAGATTGAATTATAATTATGGTTGGTGAGAACCGGGAGGCTCTTAGCCTGTTGCGCGTCTTTTTCTTTTCATCATTCCATGTTGAAACTCACTTATATTAAGAATAAAGGAGTCAAAGAAACCATAATTTAGTTTCGGTTCAAAAAGAAGGATTATGTTAAGCCCTTTTCTGATGAGAAAAGTCGGTGTTGGAGTCGTTTTTTTTTTTAATAAAAAGAAAAGAGATTTATTTGGAAGCGTTTATTATTACCAAAATTGATTAAATCAAAATTGTTTCAAAATCTAAATATAATTAGATTCTCAATACTTTAGGATAAGTTCTTTAGGTATGACGTTCAGTCAAATAAAAAACTCATTTTATATCCATTGTTGTGAAAATTAAATTTCACATTTAAATCGCGTTTTAGAAACAATTTAAAAGGCAATTTAAAAGGCCTTGAAACAATAGTCGCACATGATTTATAACATTTGACATCTCACCTTTGTAATTAGCATAATTAAAATTAAATTTCGACCAAAATGATTCAGGTATCATTTGAAATAATTTTGGGTAACGGAAGATCATTTTTTGCAATTGTATTTAATTCAACTGAAACTAGATGTGATACAATTTTTTATCAAAAATATTTATAATTTTTTTCTTCAATTTGGGGAGAGCGGAGGAAATAGATTTAGGATAACTTAAATATGAGAAGTATACTTGTGATTTCGAAGTATTTAAAAAACGTTTAGAGTAGGATCCCAGAGCGATAAGACAGAATATTATTCTACAAAAAATATATAAAAATCAGACATTTGAATGTAAGTAAAGTAACTCTTATTTTTAGTTATCTTTCTCACCTGATACCTGCCCAGGTGCCCTTAGGATAGCTTCACAAACACACAGGTATTCAAAGCACACGAGATGCTACTGAGAACCTAACATTTCATCTATTTGAAAATAAGATCTTATCGCTCTGGGATCTTGGACTGGTTGAAAAACTGTCAATAACACTGTTGTTGAATCATTTCGATCTCAAATTCATCATTCAATAAAATTTTCTCCAATAAACAATGACATAAATTAATCCCAAAACTCAACAAAGCTAAATGAATATTCATCACTACTCACTTGCATTTTTGAATTATCTACACTTATCAATAACGGTGAATAAAGTCATTGAAATAGTTCACGCATATCAATCATATCATAAACAACAAACTTTATACACAACTCTCTAGCTCAAGTGCACATTTCAAGCATACACTGATGACTGACAATTCCGACCTACTGGTAATATCATTGCTAAAATCTGACAGGAAAATTTACCACTGCTTACTCTCATTGTCCAAATCAAAAAGCTCGCTCCACTGGTTTCCTGTGACACACTTCCGTTCTATTTCACGAAATCACTGCCACAAATGGTGAGGGAACGGGCCAAAAAAATGTTACACATTTAACAGAAAAGCTCATAGTATCAATTTCATATCGTTTGGATATAGGAAAGTATCATTAACACTTGCTCTATTTCAAGCACTCCGGCTTCGCCGTCGTGCTCGAACAATCGCGCGTGTTTTAAGTTCGTTTTCACGGTACTACTGACTTCCAATGACCGTTTAACTAAGAAAACACAACTTATTTCCGGACAATATCCCCCAACGAATATCAGATTGCCCTTCTTGATTTTCGAGCAATATACTGTAATTTTTAATTCGAATGTTAATAATAATAATTAAATTTATTGATATCAGCACGTGCTAAAAGCATTCTTTTTTTTAATTTTTTGGGAAATTAAACCACAATATTTTTAAATTCTT